>CM076570.1:885975398-886252850 GCA_034641835.2 Pinus albicaulis | reverse complement strand
GCATCTCTACTGTTGACTATGAAGGGGGAAATTTTACTTTTTAGTTTGAATTATGCTTTCTTTTTGGAGGCTATGAAATTCACATCATATGCATTCAAAATTTGCCTCAAGTACTCCAAAGTAAAAATTCTAGTAGTTAGAAACTTGGGTAATTTGTAAGGAGCCAAGAATGCACCATATACTCTGATTTCTGTGTGATTTTTGTACAGATACCAGTCTCCAACCTTACAGTTTTCAGACAACTGTAAAATTCTTTTGATTTCTTCATTAATCCTTGGTGGCTCTGCTTTGTTCAACAAACTCATGGCAGGTTTAATAAACAAATCATTGAAATCCTTGTAGCTGTATTCACTGCTGTTTTTCCTGAGTAGAGAAGTCCATAATATCACTGAAAGAGGTTTACCTTCCACATCCATCTTTTGTAATGTAATTGGGAAATTATTCGCCTAAGAAAATAAGAAGAGATGTAACAGATATGATGAATATCTGAATACTCCTTCATGAGGTAATTTAATTAACTGATAATGCATATTATCAACAATAAATTTGGTAAAGTTGAAAACTAGTTCTGGATGTTGTCCTGGAGGCAAGATACAGAGGAAACCTAGAATGGAGGCATCTGTAAAATCATCATTAGCATAACCTAGTATGAATGAAAGCATTGAAATTATTTGTCTTGAGCCCTCAGGGAAATCAAAAGTATCATAAGGTGGATTTACCTCAGGAAGGCTAACATGATTAGGCATGAAGTTTTGAAGGATCATAAACTTCCTAGGGAAATCCAGGTCTAAATACATCTGAGTTAAATCTTCAATGGACAATGATACTGCTCGTGGATCCTGGCTCAGTTGGAGCATATCATTGATGGCTTCAGCAGTTATGTAAAACATGAACTCATTATCTTTGTTCACCATGCATCTCTGGTTAGGGATATAGTGTAACTGACACAACCTAATGAAATCTTGAGCTTGATGGGTGATGGGAACCACGTATTTAGGCAAGTTGGAGACCCATACAAGTATGTCATTTGCCACTTTCTTCTCAAATTTTTCATGACACCAGCTATGTACTTCAAGTAGATTGAACTCTAAGGTAGCATTAGCAATTCTATAGTCTAAATCAATCAAGGGACTATTCTCTTCAGAGGTAACAGGTGGCTGCAATGGTCTAACTACTTCAGTGGAATTTGCAGTTAGGGTAGGAGTAGGCTTATTGATTTTAGAAGGTTTAGGATTTTGAAGCTTGCTGGATGCAGGCTTCTGAGGTTTGGGACCTCCAGTCCTAGGGGTGACTTGCTTTTTTGTCATTTTGAATAAAATTGAGCAAGATTAGACTATTTTCTTAGTTTCTTTTGGGAAATAGAAGGAAAATTGAGCCGCTTTGGGAAGAATTCAGACTCTGGGTGAGGGTTTTAGGAGGAAAATGCAGACTTACAATATGCAGAAGACTGGAAAGGGATTTTGATGGTTTTTTCAGTAATTCAAATGTGTTTCAATCGTAGAAATAACTTTTAGATGGTAAAAAACTCTTTAAAACTGAATTAGGCAGAAGTGGAAAATTCTGGGAAAATTTTGACAGGGTTCCCCCTGTTTTTCTAAGGTTTGAATGCTTTTAGATGAGTACTTTCGGCTTATATATTCAAATTGGTTTACTTTTGTTCTTTTAAATTAAGCATTTGCTGGTCGGATTACTGAAAAATACCTTGAACAGGTATGGTTGCGGTCGAAGAGGGTTTCCAGGTTGTACCAGTCTTCAAACTGGTCGCATTTGCTTGGTAGAAGGCGCCGAGAGTATTCGGCAGTGAATTTCATAGGGGAAATGGTTTTAGAATGACAAACTGGTTTGAAAACAACTCTACAATGGTGTCTGTGAGTGATTTCTCAGAGGGCGAAGGCGCAAAGGCATGAAAATAATAAAAACTAAGGTTGAAACCTTAAGTTTTATCAATACACATAACATTTATTACAGGTCAAAATTAATGGTGGGAGCGGTTTTCGTATTTGAAGGCGAAACCATTAGTGGTTATCACATTGCTCTTGGGCGTCAAATGGTTTTTCACTTTTGTAAAGCGATCCAGTAAAAATGAGACATGTAGCAGATGGTGGTTTCGATAAACAAATTTTATCGCAAAATTTTCCAACTTCACCCGATCACTTTTGCAATGTGATATGAGATACGCACCGTCAGATTTGATTAAGCGATGCGAATGGCTGAGATGCATCGGGAAGCTGCGGGGAAACAAGGCGAGACCTGGTTTTTTGATATGCGTCGTCGATTTGACAAGAGAAGATCGACGGTCATGTTTTAATGTGATAGGGAATGGTGGGGCATGAGGCCCAATGATCGCGCTAAATGTAGATCATTGGATTAAGATTATAAAAAATAATCGGAGAGTTGAGGATGAGCGTGAGAGTGCTAGGTTATTTGATGGGTTTTATGTATAAAAGGAGTTTATACATAGAATGGGGTGGGTTTAAATGATTAACCAAGGTTTAATCTTATGGTAAGGGGATATATATTAGGGGGAAGGGGTGAGGTTAAAACATTAACATCGGGTAAAGCTTGTGCGGGAAGAATGATGAAAGTGTTTACAAAGGATAAGCGGGAAAATTTTATTTTATTCCAAACATATAAAATATGTATGAAAACTGATTTTCATATTTCTATTTTATTATATATTTTTAGATTATTGGGAAGTCCAAAACTATAGGGGATCGAGAGTATTTTATTATGGGGTATTTTTGTGCCAAAGGGGTAATTTCGGAATGTTATTTTAACATGTGATTAATATCTTTGACACAAAAAGCTTAAAATAAGGGGTTTTTTTGCATTATTAAATAAAAAGAAGTTATATTAATAGGACTAGGATATTTGATAGGGAGTTAATAAAATATGTTAAGTGTTAATATGAAAAGGGACAATGAATACTCAAAATTCATAAATAAAACTAAGGAAAGTGAAAATTAGAGTAAAGCTTTATTTTCATAACTCATTCACTTTTACTTAGTATATCATGTTTTTTGAGGGTTTTATGTTTTGTAAAATGGAGGAAGTTAATCAAATGGGCCTTTATGTAACATTTAAGTAAGAAAAGAGTTCTCACTTATGAAGTTAAATGGTGATGAGTGCATGAAGGGATAAATGATGAAAATTTCTAGGATTAATATAGAAACTTAACATTTTCAACTAATCATTCTTTCAGCCTTGGGTCCGGTCCCAATAGAAGTCAAGGAAATGCCTTGAGACTCTTTGACTGATAGTCTAGAATATTAAATTGCTATGGGAAGGGGAAATTAGTTATTTATAGCCTGGTGAAAGATATTTACAATGATGTTTCCCACCTTCTTCTACCTACCCAGTCATATCTTCTCACATTTTTTACTTATATTTTAATCAGGTGCATTTGAACTAGCAACCTTACAACCTTTTATTATTTTTTGAAAGCAGTACACTATCTAATTCTACACTTATTTCATCCAATAATCCAGATTAAACTGTTGGATTTTTTTATTCTCTACCTAACTACTGAATTGTCATGATTAAACTGTATGACAATTCTTTATTCACTATCTACAACATTTGAAATTGAAAGATGACAAGTCAAGATTAAATTGTTCAACTCATCACAGATTATGGCATTTATTGACACTCTGCCATAATCAACTGCAAAAAGTAATTGTAGTGGCATTTAGACTTGCACACTTTCATGTTTTATTTATCTTTTTCTTTTGGGGTATATTATTTTTTCTGAGTCCTTTGATTTTTCTTTTAGGAATTTTTACCCTCTTTTTGATTTTTTGATTTTTTGATTTTTTACAAAATATGGGAAAATAACTTGCAGAAAGCAAAGTTTGTACATATTTACAAGATTACCATTGATCAAGTCAAAATTATGAATCCTATATTTATAGATTACTAACATCGGCTTCACTTGGGGATGGCATTTCCCGGTGGAATGTCAAGAACTCTAAGATCAGTGGCCTTCATCTTTGACCTTGGTGATCCTGTAATTGTCTTCTGGTTTCAGCAAAAATTCATACTTATGACATTTTATACTGCAAAGCTTTGGGCATTCTCTTCGGGCTTCAACTTTGTAGATAAAATCTCCAATCCAATCTACACACTTGCAATGAATATTTACAATGATAAAGTAAATCAATCTAACTATTGAGTGACTCTGAAGAATAGTAGTGTTTCAGCATCCTACCATTCACTGGTCCTTCTTGAAGTTCAGTTCCATCCAAATTCCTGATGAAAAAGGAATTATTGCCTCTGTAACCATATATCACATAGGGTCCTTGCCATAGAAAGTCAAACTTTCCATGTTTGCCTTTATCCTCTCTTCGTGAATCCCATCTCAAAACTTGATCTCCTATGAAAAAATCATCTTCTTTAACCCTTTTATCAAAAATATTTTTGATTTTGTCATGTAAAACTTGTGATTTTTCATAAACTTCTTCCCTAGTTTGTTGGAGATGTATGGTTTCATTGATTCTTTGTTGAATATCATTTGTTTCCACCTGTGATTCCTGGATAATCTTCATGACTGGAACACCCAAGGAAGAGGGGAAAACTGCATCTATTCCATAGACAATCTGATAAGGTGAAGTTCCAATAGACTTTTTTGTGGTAAGTCTATCAGCCCATAAGGCATAGACTAGCTTTTTGTTCCAGGTCTTTTTGTTTTCTTGGAGTAATTTTTTGATGATATTGATTAAGCTTTTGTTTGATGATTCGGCTAAACCATTACCTTGGAGATAATAAGCAATGGAATGACCTAAGTTAATATGGTATTTATGACAGAAAGAAATCATTTTCTTGGATTTGAATGCAGCTGCATTGTCAATAATAATCTTATGTGGACATCCAAATCTTGATAAAATATTATTTTCTATAAATGAGATTATAACTGAATCAGTGGCTTGCCTAGTAGGAAAGGCTTCTATCCACTTGGTAAAGTAATCTGTAGCAGTTAAAATCCATTTATGTTGGCCTGAGGATGGAGGATGGATTTCACCAATGAAGTCTAACCCCCATTGTTGAAATGGCTTTTCAGTTGATATAGGCTTAAGAGGTAAGGGCAATAGTTTCTTTTTCCCTTCAAAAATTTGGCATTTGTGACAGGAGGTAACAAATTTTTTAACAACAGAAAATAAAGTTGGTCAGTAGAAACCAGCTCTCAGTATTTTGTGTGCTGTACTCTTCCAGTAAAGGTGGCCTCCACAGTCACCTGCATGAAATTCCTCAAGAATTTTGTCAGCCTTAGATTTTAATAAACAATTTAGTAAAATCCCACTACTTTCTTTCCAATAAAGTGCATTGTTTAAGATACAAAACCTCATTTCTTTCTGTTTGATGAATCTTGCTTTGGTTTTAGTTAACCCAGGAGGAGCTTGTAAATGTGTTAGTACAAAGATAATATCAGAGTACCATGGTGAGTCTATATAGGCCTCACTGATCAATGGAGTCACCATCTCCTCTTGGTCATCTATTTGTGCAATGAAATTAATATCTAAAGCATTGCAATTGGATTCAACCATCAATCTGGATAAACCTTGTCCTTTAATGAGCTTTGTTGGTTTGATTTCCAGATCGTATTAAAGGATAGTGGCAATCTACTTTCCTCTCCTACTATCAGGTCCATCTTGTGTCATAATATCTTTGATTACTGCATTGGGGACATATGCAATGATGTGGGAATGAAGTATGTAAACTCTGAAATCCTTTATGGCTTTAACGAGGACTAAAGCCTGTTTTTCCATTATATTGTACTTCAGAGGTGCATCTCTAAGGGCTTTACTAAAAAAGGAAATTGGTTGTTCAAAACCTTGGTCGTTTTTCTGCAGAATAACTACAGCTATGGTGTGTTCAGATGCAAAGGAAAATATTATGAAATCTTTTGTAAAATCTAGGCTGATGAGGACTGGTGCTTTTGTCAAGGCCTATTTTATGGATTTGAAAGATTGTTTGGCCTTTACTATCCACTTTATTACAGATTCATTTTTAAGCATATTGTTGAGTTCTTTTATGATTCTAGCCGGGTTAGACATAAATCTTCTTAAAAATTTGATTTTACCCAAGAATGCTTGAAGTTCTTTTATGTTTCTTGGTGGTTGAATATTCAAAATAGCTTCAATTCTTGTAGGGTCTATTCTAATGCCTTCCTTGGAGATTATGTGACCTAACAGTTTTCCTTCTTCCAGTCTGAAAAGAGTCTTTTTAGGGTTAAGGGATATACCATATTTTCTACACTTGATAAAGACTTGTCTTAGGTGATCTAAGTGTTCATCATTTGTTTTTGAAAAGACGGTAATATCATCAAGATAGATAACTAAAAAATCATGGATTTCCTTAGCAAAGGCAATATCCATGGCCCTCTAAAAAGTAGCTCCTACATTTTTCAATCCAAAAGTAATTTTCACATACACGAAATTGCCCCAAGGAGTGGTAAATGAAGTTTTAGCTTGATCATCTTTATGAACTAGAATTTGATTATAACCAGAGAAACCATCTAATAAAGAAATTCTTGAAGAACCTGCCACTCTCTGCAAAATATGATCCATTTTAGGCAAGGGGTAATTGTCTTTCAAGGAAGATTTATTGAGATTTCTAAAGTCTATACACAGTCAAATTTCTCCGGTTTTCTTTCTGGTGGGCACTAAACTAGATACCCAATCAGAATACATGACTGGTGCAATTATTTGTGCATCAAACATTATTTTAAATTCTTTTTCAATTAAAGGTAATAAAATTGGATTAATCCTTCTTAATTTTTGTTGAAAAGGTTTTTTATTTTCTTTCAAAGGAATCTTATGTTGAATTATGTCTTTGTTGTAAGCTTTTAGATCTTCATAACCCCATGCAAAGACATCCTAGTACTCTTTCAAAACTTCTATATATTTAACCTTTTCTTCTGATGATAAGGACTTTGATAGTTTGATCATTTTTGGTTTTTCATTTGTTCCTATGTTCTACTCTTCTATATCAGACTTGACTGGTTCCATTTTTGGAATTTTGGTCACATCATTGGAATCAAATAAGTCTTCTAAGGGATTTAAACCTCTGGGTAAAATGTTATGTTTTAAATCTATCAAATTTGGTTCATCTTCCAATACTTCCTCTATATCTACTTTTTCCAAGTCATCTATGTCACTTTGAGTAAATATAGTAGGTTTATCAAAAGTATGTACATTTAAATCATCTATTTGACAAAAAATTGAATCTATGTTACAAGATGAATCTATATTACAATCATTATCAATTTGGCAATTCTGAAATTCTCCCTCGTTGTTTAAAAAGTGATAAATTTGCTGATCTTCTAAGAAAATTTGCCAGTATTTTACATTATCTGGAACAATAGGTCTGTGTTTGATTTCAGCAGTGTATTTTTGTATTGGTGAAAATGGAAGTTTACAAGTGCTGGAAAAGGTTGCTAAACAACGGGCTTGTAAATTCTGTTTTCTAGGAATAATAGTAAACTTGCATTCTAACAAATCTTCAACCAAATCATGTGTTGTGTCCCTGTATCTGGCCAATCTGGGATTATAAATAGAGTATTCTACGTTTATTTGTTTGATAACTAACTATGAATCTCCCATGATTAATATTATTTGCCCTCCCAATTTTCTAATAATTTGAAGACCTAAGATTAAAGCCTCATATTCAGCCATTTTATTGGTACACTTGAAATTCAATCTAAAGGCATGCCCTTGGGAATGGCTAGTTTCAATGTTGGTGATCCATACACCACCTCCAGCTCCTGATTTATTCACTGATCCATCAAAATCGAAATGCCATAAAGCTTCATGACCAATGTAATCATCCATTATTTTAGGCTTTATATCAGTAAGTTCAGTTTGGACATTATCATGATCAGAGTTACAAAGAATAAAGGAATCTAGATCAGTAGGAGTTGAATAGATTGGGTAATTGGTAGGTCTTTTAGCACTGTTGATCATAAACTTCATTAAGGTTTCTTTGTAAAGCTTTTTGGGCTGTCCAAAAACCGAGATAGTGCCATAACTCATGTCAAGTTGTAGATATCCCTGCAACTTTGCTCCCCATGAGCGAGAAATAAGCATGCCATATTTTGGCGGGATATCAGCTACCACAACATCCATGATCATGCTTTTACTAGGATATTGGACCAAGTTTACACATAAATCTTTAATCAATCCTATGCATTGGACTTTAGATGAATCAAATAAGAACAGATCTTTATATGGTCGGGTTATGTCTAGATTCAAGGTTTCCATTATTGCTCTAGGCATTAGGTTATGGGAAGCTCCAGTATCTAACATAGCATTGTGTAATATCTGATCATGTACAATAAGACTTAATTAGAATGGAGGTACTAACCCATCTGAATGCTTACCATCTACATTTGGACCAAAGATTAATTCAGGTCTATCATCACTCATATTAATTGTATCTTCATTTTCATTTACATTCAATGTTTCAGTAATAATACATCTATAAAAGTCATTTTTAGCCAATTCAACTAAGGGAACGACTATCTTCAACTTAGATATTTTAGATTGAATGTTAAATGTTGACTGAGATTTGATAGCTTGAATTAATTCATCTTTAGGAATTGTTGTTTGGGATGATTTTTCTTGAGTTTCAGCAGTTTTACCTTTAGCTTGAGATTTTCTTTTATCTTATGTTTGAGTTTCCTGATTTTTGCTATCTTTGATTATTTTTTCAGGAACAGTTTGAGTGTTAATAGATTCTTTGTCAGATTTGGAATTCTCAATAGAAAATTTAGGATTTGATTATTTTGAGTCAGTTGCTTCTTTTTTGGATCAATAATTTTTATTGAATTGGTGGCTTTTGTGGTATTAGCCTTTTGGGCATCTCTGGAGGATTGAGCCACCTCATCAGTGATATCTACAATATTTGGACTAGGATGTTTTTTAGGACTGGGTGGGTTTGAATTTTTTTTATTTTCTCTGGGAAGAATCTGCAAAAGTTTCGTTTTGGGAGCCTCTATATTCTTTTTGTTTTGACTTTGTTGAGTTGGAGCATCATTTTTTGTAGTAGGCTCATTTTTTTTCTTTCTCCTAAGGTTATATTGGTTGTGAATTTCATTGATTGCGAAGTCATAACCTTGCTTATAGTCGAAGGATTCACCAGATTCCCCTCTGAACTGTTGTAGCTCAAAGAGTTCCTGGTCCTCCTGAGTGAGGAAAATTATATTGCTCTCATCTATCCCCATAACTATGTTGATGTCTTCCTCATCCTCAACATTGTTTTGAGAACTCTTTGCAAAGTTCTCCTGGAATGGGGATCTAATGTTCTAATCTGGGGAGGGTTCTTTACCTTTCCCAGGATTGTTGTTTTTTTTGTAGTTGGGATTTCTGATTTGGGATTGATTATCCCATTGCGATTTCCTCTCAATGTGGTCTAATCTCTCAACTAATTTTTCTAAAGTTTTGTTGATAAAATCAAATTTACCATCTAAGTTTGAAGCCTCTTCTTTGATGGTGACCCTCCTCTCATTTCTAAGTCTGGATTTTTTGGCAAGGATATTGATTTCTACACCAACATCATTCAGTTACATTTGTTCTAGGGTCTTTGCATCCCTTTCTCTAATTTGATAGGCCATGTCTACATCAAAACAATCAGGGAATTTGAGCAGCACAGAATATGGAGTGGGTTTAAGGTCTGCAGGAATAGAATTGAAAATACTATTGTATCTGGTGCAAAAATCTTGGACAGACTCATTGGGGGCTCTCTTAACAGCATCAAACTCAGATAATGTTTGTAGGGGATTTTTCTTCTTTTCCCATTTATTTAGGAAATCTCTATGGAAGGCAGCTAAGTCTGCTATACTACTAGCACCTAAATTTCTGAACCATGTTTTGACTTCTCTAGTTAAGATTTGTGAAAAAAACCTAATTCGGACATCAGATTCATCTATCTCATAAATTTCCCAAAAATCATTCATTCTGGTGATATATTGTTGTGCAGTAATTTGTGAACAGTTATCAAACAATGGGATATCCTTTTGGTAATTTTGGGGCATGTCATGGAGGTTTTGATGTAAGACTAGGGGAGCATATCTGACTGCCATGGCTTGAATTTTTGCTAAACTGGGAAGTGCAGTAGTAGTGGCAGGGATAGTGTTGGTTACAACAGTAGATGTGTTGAAGGCTGTACCTGAAGAGATTGGACAAGGAGATGAAAAATAAGAGGTATGGCTAGGGAATATTGTGGTAGTGGTTGTAGTGGATTTAGTGAATGATGGAAATACTATTTTAGGCTGCAAGTGCAGCTCAGGGATGAATGGTCCTGTGGATGAACTGGCGGTGTATTGAGGATATGGTGAATATATGATCCTATGCTGCAATGGAAACTAAGGACTAACAGGCTTTGGGGTTGAACTGATACTGGAATCTATAAATGAATTAGCAGAATACCGATTAGAATCTACTGCTGGAAAGATAGTGGTGGATAATTGAGAAACTGGAGGTTTAAATTGAGACAAAAAATTGGCTAATTTAATAGCTTCATCAACGAATTTTTTTCGTGTAACACTTACCCTTTCTATTGGACTTTGAATTTCAGTGTTGTCTACTTTTATAGGTTCTGAAATAATTTTATGTTTCTCATTCACAAAATAAGTAAAGACAGGATCTATAACAGTTTCATTTAAATCATTTTTAGACTTGGTTCTAAGTAATGCTTTTTCCAACTTCAAATCAAATTCAATATCTGATAAGCTTACTAATTCTTTGGGTAAAGAATCAGCCCTTCTCAGGGGTACTTCAGTTTATGAACTAACAGTTTGTTTTTTCTTTTTTCCTATCTGGTCCGAATTGACTACTATATCTGCAGGGTTAGGATCAGGGTTGGTTCTAGTATAATAGACTTTCTTCGGAGCTAGAATGATTATTTTATAAATACCCACAACCTTTAAATTTAATCTTAAAGTAGAAAAGATGTGTTTTAAAAATCTTCCTCTAAGCTTAAACTTAAAACTGGAGAGTGGTTAGATCCCCAGTATGGTCACGAATATGTTATCACCCTAGTAATTCTTAGGTCGTGGGATTTTGGTTTATAGTTAAAGAAAACCATGGGTAACCAATAACCTTTTTTAGATTTCAGGATCTAGCCTTCCTGAATTCCGGAGAGGGATCTCTCCTTATGATTTAACTTTGTTTTAGATTTAAATTTTAGGCTAGGTATGATTGGACAATTGGTTTGTTTGAAAATTTTGGTGGGAATAAGATTACTTGAAGATAGATTAAGAGGGATCTACTAGTCCATTGGGCTTACGGAGTCAACTTCTTGGCAAGCAGAGCTAGGAAATAAGGTCAAAAGAGAAAATGTACTAAGGGTAGGGTAGATGACCTTCAAAGGACTTGGAATAGGCTTTTTGATGAAATGGCGGGATTTGAACAAAAGGGAAATTAAGAATCCTTAAGTTACAGAAATGAAGATGAAATAAAGGGGTCAAACAGGGACTAAGAGCATTTAAGAATTCTTAAGTCTGGTTATCAGCAGAAAACATATCAATGAAGAACTAGTAAAAAACAGGGAGCTTTTTAGCACTAATCATGTTTAAGCTTTCCTAGTTAATCATTAAAGACAGACAACATTAAAATGTATGTATGGAACTTTGAAAGATAAACAGTGAAAATAGGAAAATACCTGAATTATCTGATCAGCACAAGAATCCTGAGTTATGATGTCTATTTGACTTAGTTCCAGTCTGCTGCTTTACAAATCAACTCACACAAACTCCAATGTATTCAGCAAAAATGTCTATAGTAGTCTTGAAAAATTTTATTCCACACTTAATACTTCAAAAAGAGAAGTATTTATACAACAAATATTACAAAATATCTGAGAGACATGTAGTAATATCTCTAGGAAAAAAAAAGATTATTACATCGAAAGAGGGACAGCTGCAAAACAAACTGGCAAGTTGTCCTCTTATAGATAAAAATAGGACTAATTATCTTAACTTTTTGCTTTGTTGTAGCTGCCGGAAATGCTTGCTGGCATTCTGGAAAAATATCTTTGGAAGATAACTTGGAAGACACTCTTTCCAATTCACATCCTTTAACCTGTGCTTTATCACTGATACTCTTTACGATGTTTTTCTTACTGCTTTACTGTTGTAAAATAAGGAATAATGTACAGTAAAAAAGCATTTTGACTGATACTCTTTAACTTTTATCATTACCTTGATACACTTTGACTGCAAATCTTACCCTTTAGGTAATTTTCTGTTCTGTTGGCAAACCTTTATATCAAATCAGTAAATTCCTGCCATTGCTCTGCACTGGGAATTCTCATGTTCTTCAATTTTCTGTAGCTTTCATCTGCCTTTGTATACTTAACAAAGTTGGGCTTGACAATGAAGATATGTTTAATTTCATTTGTAAAAAGAACAAGTTCTCAAAATACTCCAAAATAACTTTACCAGTTGGGAACCCTTGTGGTAAAGGTTTGCTAACTTGCTCTTTGGCATGAACCCTGATTTTCTTATCATAATCTTTCTGCACCATTAACTTTTCATTCAAGGCATGAATGTCTGGAAGGCCTGCTTGTGTTAGTACTGTGTATTTGGCCCAAAATCTTGTGATTTCCAAGTTCATGTCTTTACATCTTTCCTCCAAATTATTCATCATATTCCTCTTATTCAGGACTTTCTTGATTTGTAATATGCTTTCAGTCCTATCCTGAATTTTCAGCTCCTCAAGCTCTTCTTTCTTTTTGCTGTTCAAGAAATGTAATTAGTTTCAAAGCTTGAGAAGGTTTTTCAGCCAGTTCTTCTTTTGTCTTCTGAATTTCTATTTGTACTGCTTTGAGTAAATCCTTCTGTTCATAAATAATTTGGATTCAAGGCCACTGTAGATGTATGCTTTGAATTATGTTGTTCCATAGATAATTCTTGATATATGACACCTATTCACTGAGATTAACTTGTTGTTGTAGAATCTTTACCTGCTTCTGCAATCTGTTGGCTCTCTTCTCATGTCCCTTTGATGTAATAATTGCATCCCTATTTGATGTTTCAAGATTTCAGATGGTGCCTTTCAAGTTGATTATCTCTTTATCTTTTAGGGACATGTATTCCATAGCCTTGACTATGTCAGTTGTTTCACCTGTTTGATTTACTTGTGATGTAGATGATGAAGTGGCAGAAATATCTTTAGATGTAATTGAAACTACAGTTGCCAATACTCCTTTTGGTGCTAAATGTTCTGCCAATGTAGAAGAGACAACAGTACTGACAGTTGGAATGACTGTTGAAATGGAGAATTCCTGTGCTTTTTTCAATGTTTCATTTTCTTTCATTAGAGTTTCTATTTGATTTTCCATCTCTTTGATCTGAGCTGTCATCTTTAAAACTAGCTACATAGTTTCATCCTTTTCTGTTTTTTCCTAAAGAATTTCTTTAGCCTGTGGGTGCTCACTCTGTGGCAGTTTAAGTTGCTTTCTCAAGGCAACAATATATTCATTCTTTTGCCTTATCAGTGTCTTAGCAACTTCAGTATTGGAGGGATCCACTCCAATTTCTATCACCAAATCTTCTAAGGACTTGATCCTCAAATCCTTACCATGTAGAGATGCCTTATCTAATTTCGTTTGATTTTGTAAATTAGATACAGTCTTTTGAAGCACGATAGCACTCATGGTTTTGCTAACTACCTTTGAATACAGCATCTCTGAAGCACTTCTATGAAACTCTATCTGATCAAGTTCATGTATGGTATCAGCATTTACTTCAAACTCTATTTTCCTGTAATCAGTGGCTGACTTTGGGTCTGTAACTACTGGCTGGAGAAAAGACATGATCATTTTGTTTGTTGAATAATCAAAAGCTGTCACAAGTCTGTCTTTATCTCCTGGTTTTTCCTTAAGAAGTTTAGAATAAACTTCATTTTTTATTTCCTCATTCTTTTCTCTAATCTGTTTGAACTTTTTCTGGATGTCAGAATCAGTTTCTTCTGTTGATTTAGAGGAAGAGGGAGCCTATGTATTTATCTCTGTTTCAATCATTTCTTTGCCTTTTCCCTGTGATAGTACCTATTCATTTTGAATTTCTCTAAGTGTTTCATTGACAATCATTTTGGCCTCATCATCTGTTTGCTGACCATTATTATCATCTATATCTATGACTCCTTCTTCTATAGTAGTCATTCTGGCCTTCTTGCTGTAAATTGTTTTAAACTTATTTTCAATAATTGTTTATGCTAAATAGCCTTCTTCTTTTCTGGGTCTTTTGTTGGACACTTTTTTTTTTTGGCCAACTATAACCACCTGTGTACTGTCCATCTGATTTTCCTATAGAATATCTATTTGCATCTCCTGAATATCATCAATCAATGTGTTTGCAACCCATTCCATCTTATTAGCATACTTTTCAATTAGTGGCTTTGACTCATGGAGGAATGGAGTTAACTTACACTTGACCCTGAGGTTACTTAAAATACCTTGAGGGTCATAGTTCCAGTAAAATCTTTCTTGGAACTTGAATGTTGATAATTTGTTGATTACCTCTTTCAAAGCATCTCTGCTATTGATTATGAAGGGGCCAATTTGACTTTTAAGGTTGAATTGTGATTTATTTTTGGAAGATATGAAATTCACTGCATCTGCATTTAAAATTTGTCTCAAGTACTCCAAAGAAAATATCCTGATAGTCAGAAACTTTGGTAATTTGTAAGGAGCCAGGAGTGCACCATACACTTTGATTTCTGTGTGATTTTTATACAAATACTGGTCTCCTACTTTACATTTTTCAGACAACTGTAAAATTCTTTTGATTTCTTCATTAATCCTTGCTGGCTCTACTTTGTTCAAGACACTCATGGCAGGTTTGATAAACAAATTATTGAAGTCCTTGTAGTTGTATTCACTGTTGTTTTTCCTGAGTAGAGAAGTCCAGAATATCACTGAAAGAGGTTTACTTTCCACATCCATCTTCTGTAATGCAATTGGAAAACTGTATGCCCAAGAAAATAGGAAGAGATGTAACAGATCTGATGAATATCTTAACACTCCTTCATCAGGTAATTTAATTAACTGATAATGCATATTATCAGCAATGAATTTGGAAAATTTGAAGACCAGTTTTGGATGTTGTCCTGGAGACAAGGTAGAGAGGAAACCTACAATGGAGGCATCTGTAAATTCATCATTAGCATAGCCTAGAATGAATGACAGCATGGATATGATTTGTCTGGAGCCCTCAGGGAAATCAAAAGTATCATAAGGTGCTTTTACCTTAGGAAGGTTAACATGATTAGGCATGAAGTTTTGAAGGATCATAAAATTCCTAGGGAAATCCAGGTCTAAATACATTTGAGTCATATCTTCAATGGACAATGAGGTTGCTCGTGGATCATGGCTTAGTTGGAGCATATCATTGATGGCTTCAGCAGTTATGTAAAATAGGACCTCACTATATTTGTTCACCATGCATCTCTGGTCAGGGATATAGTGCAACTGACACAATCTAATGAAATCTTGAGCTTGATGGGTGATGGGAACCACATATTTAGGCAAGTTGGAGTCCCATACATGTATATCATTTGCCACTTTCTTCTCAAATTTTTCATGACACCAGATATGTGCTTTAAGTAAATCAAATTCTAAGGTAGCATCAACAATTCTATAATCTAGATCAGTCAAGGGATTCTTTTCTTCAGAGGTGACAAGTGGCTGCAACGGTCTGACTACTTCAGTGGAATCTGTAGTGAGGACAGGAGTAGGTTTATCAATTTTTGAAGGTTTAGGGTTTGGAAGCTTGCTAGAGGCAGGCTTCTGAGGTTTGGGACCTCCAGTCCTAGGCGCGACCTGCTTTTTTGTCATTTTGAATGAAATTGAGCAATATTAGACTGTTTTCTCATCTCTTTTTGGAAACAGAAGGTCAATTAAGCTATTTTTGGGAAACATTTAGATTCTGGGCGAGGGTTTTATGATGAAAACACATATTTTCAGTGTACAAAGGACTGGAAAGGAATTTTAATGGTTTTTTTGGTAATTCAAATGGATTTTAACTGTCGAAATGGATTTTGGGTGGTCCAAACTCTTCTGGACTGAATTAGGAGGAAGTGGCCAATTCTGGGAAAATTTTGACAGGGTTCCCCCTATCTTTTCAAGGTTCGAGTACTTTCAGATGAGTACTTTTGGTTTATATATTCAATTGGTTGAATTTTGTCCTTTTAAATTAAAATTTTGGAGGTCGGATTACAGAAAAATACCTTGAATAGGTATGGTTGCGGTCGAAGAGGATTTCCAGGTTGTACCAGTCTTCAAACTAGTCGTAGTTGTTTGGTAGAAGGCACTGAGAGTATTCGGAGGTGAATTTCAGAGGTAAAATGGCTTTTAAAATGATGAACTGGTTCGCAAAGGCTCAACAATAGTGTCCAGAGTAGTTTTCTTAAGGTCGAAGGCACAAATGCTATGCAAATAATAAAAACTATGGTTGAAACCTTAAGTTTTATCAATATATATCACATTTATTACAGGTCAAAATTAATGGCGAGAGCGGTTTTCGTATTTGAAGGAAAAACTATTAGTGGTTATCGCATTTCTCCTGTGCGGTAAATGGTTTTTCGCTTTTGCAATGTGATCCAGTAGAAATGAGACACGTAGCGGATGGTGGTTTCGAGAAACAACTTTTATCACAAAATTTTTTGCCAACTTCGCCCGATCACTTTTGTAATGTGATATGAGATCCAAGCCGTCAGATTTGATTGAGCGATGCGAACAGCTGAGATGCATTGGGAAGCTGCGGGGAAACAAAGTGGGACTGGTTTTTTTGATATGTGTCGTTGATTTGATAAGAGAAGATCGATGGTCATGTTTTAATGCGATAGGGAATGGTGGAGCATAAGGCCCAATGATCGCGACGAGCGTAGATCGTTGGATTAGGATTATAAAAATGATCGGAGGGTTGTGGATGACTGCGAGGGCGCATAGTTTTTGATAGAGTTTTATGTATAAAATGGATTTATACATAGAATGGGGTGGGTTCAAATGATTAACCAAGGTTTAATCTATGGTAAGGGGATAAATATCGGGGGGAAGGGGTGAGGTTAAAACGTTAACCTTGGGTAAAGCTTGTGAGGGAAGAATGATGAAAGTATTTACAAAGGATAAGCGAGAAAAATTTCTTTTATTCGAAACATATAAAATATGTATGAAAACTTATTTTCATATTTTTATTTTATTATATAGTTTTAGATTATTGGGAAGTCCAAAACTATAGGGGATTGGGAGTATTTTATTAGGGTAGTTTTATGTCAAAGGGGTAATGTAGGGATGTTATTTCAACATGTGATTAGTATCTTTGAGATAAAAAGTTTATAATAGTAGGGTTTTTGGGTTATTAAATAAAAAGAAGTTATATTAATAAGACTAGGATATTTGATAAGGAGTTAATAAAATAGGTTAAGTGTTAATATGAAAAGGGACAATGAATACTCAAAAATTCATAAATAAAACTTAGGAAAGTGAAAATTAGAGTAAAGCTTTATTTTCATAACTCATTCACTTTTTACTTAGTATATCATGTTTTTTGAGGGTTTTATGTTTTGTAAAATGGAGGACATTAATCAAAGGGGCCTTTATGTGACATTTAAGTAAGAAAATAGTTCTCACTTATGAATTTAAATGGTGATGAGTGCATGAAGGGGTAAATGATGAAAAATTCAGGGATTAATGTAGAAACTTAACATTTTCAACTAATCAATCTTTGAGCCTTGGGTCCGGTCCCAACAAAAGTCAAGGAAATGCCTTGAGCCTCTTTGACTGATAGTCTAGAATATCAAATTGCTATGGGGAGGGGAAATTAGTTATTTGTAGCCCGGTGAAATATGTTTTCATTGATGTCTCCCACCTTCTTCTACCTACCCAATCATATCTTCTAACATTTTTTCCTTCTATTTTAATCAGGTTCATTTGAACTAGCAACCTTACAACATTTTATTCTTTTGAAAGCAGTAAACTCTCTAATTCTACACTTATTGCATCCAAGAATCCAGATTAAATTGTTGGATTCTTTTATTCTCTATCTAACTACTGAATTATCATGATTAAACTATATGAAAAATCTTTTTTCACTATCTACAACATTTGAACTTGAAAAGTGACAAGTCAAGATTAAATTGTTCAACTCATCACAGACTATGGCATTTATTGACACTATGCCACAATCAACTGCAAAAAGTAAAAGTAGTGGCATTTATACTTGCACACTTTCATGCTTTATTCATCTTTTTTCTTTTGGGGGTGTATTATTTTTTCTAAGTCCTTTGATTTTTCTTTTAGGACTTTTTACCCTCTTTTTGATTTTTTGATTTTTTTTATTTTTTACAAAATATGGGAAAATAACTTGTAGAAAGTAAATTTTGTACATATTTACAAGACTACCATCAGTCAAGTCAAAATTATGAATCCTATATTTATAGGTTACTAACATGGTGTAATCACATATGCCATACAACGTAAAAATCCTCTCTTTTGTGATGGATCTTGATATATTGTACACATGTATCCCTTCCCATAATTCCTTAATTTCATCTACCAATGGGTGTAAGTACACATCCATATTCTTCATTTGTCTTCTACCAAGGACTATGAGAGCCAACATAAGATGTTCATTCTTCACGGACAACAATGGGGGGATATTGTTATTGATCACTACTACAATCCAAACTGAATAATTTGTGTTTTGGAGGGAATATGGGTTGATGCAATCCATGGCTATGTTGAGTCATAGAATTCGTACTTCATCCTTGAATTTTCAGGCCATTTATCCTCTATATGCTTCATGGCTATTGAATTGTTGGGATTCACATATCTCCTGAATCACTTTTGTGAGGCATGCCATCCCTGCAACATAGATAATGATTTTCAATGAAAGAGTTTTTGAATCCTTGGGATTATAGGCATGTGCCTCAATATCTTATGAGTAGGACCATGTGATTTACCCTTTTTTTTAATTAATGTAGTTTTCATGCCCACATTTCGGACATATCTCTTTGTCTGCATATTCTCCTCTATATAGAATACAATCATTCAAATATGCATGATATGATCTGTACTCAACACCCAACATTTTCAACAACTACTTTACCTCTTCGCAGCTACTCGACAAGACATTATCACTCAAAATAACCTTATATTTGAATATCCTACAATTGGTGGGGAAGATAATTGTACAATGTCAATTTTTAACATTCATAAAATCAACCATTTATAAATTTGATTACGTAACAAAATATAAGGAACTTGATCAATCAGCAATTCAATTACCTCAATATTGCCAAGAAACATGCATTCAACATGCCAAACTTCTTTTTTTTACGTTGTACAGCAACATCGTTGTCCCCAGCTGATTAGACTTTGACTTATTGCCAGGTCCAAAGAGAGGGGTGGTGGAAGAAGATTTCAGGATTTCAAATCAGGTATCATTGATATGAGCATCATAACCTAGCTCATCGTTCTAGAATGCATCTAACAAAATTTCCTCCATGGCAGTCATATCCCGTAAGAAATCATCCATACCAACCTCAAATTGATTGCCTCCATTACCAACTTGTGATGAATAACTACTATTGTTGTAGTCATTCCTAATTGGTGAATCTTGACGTAGTGGTAATTGAATAAGTGGTTGATTCAACCATTCGTTGTATGCTTCCTCTTCGAATATTTCTCTTAATGCAACCTTCTCTCAATTTGAAGTTGTAGTGGGGTGCACGAGAAGATGGTAGGTGGGTCACTCATCATCAATATAATCCTAATTTCAAAAAATATTGAACATCATTAGTACAATATCATTGATATTAGTAAGCACGTCAATGCAATTGGTTTGTTGAAATTTCAGTATACCATACAATTATTACCATTATTGATCCAGGATTGCGGCTACAAGATGTTATGTTCCAATTGATTGGGTGAAGAGGTTGTCCATTTTCATCTACCAACTACTTGTGATATGGTGCTCCTGATAAGAGCTTCCAACATTTTTGAAAATAATATGGAGTAATATTTTATGCATATAAACTCGATTCTAAATATGGTTCCTAGAAATAATTTACATACATTTTTATTCAAGTTGACATTGATTTTAAAAAAATCAATTAGATAATTGAAATATAAATAAAATTTTAACTTACTCGAGATGGAAAGGGAGAACTCCACGAAGGATTTTGATCAACAATATGGAATGAGCTGGAATTTGAAGAATTGGCCATTTGATATTATTAAGATTTTGTCTGTGTATTTGAGAAAAATCAGAAATAAAATATTTTGTGAATATCTAAAATTAATCTTGAGAACCATATAACCAAAATTTGAATTTCAATATAGTTTTCCAACCATTTTTCAAGAACAAGGTGACTTTAAGCGGAAGATGCATACTATGGATTACTGTAATTCATCTGGATGTGTCATAAAGGATAATTTGAGATTAATGTCATTTTATGTGAAAATAAAATTTCAGATAGCTTTTAAACCCCACCGGTGAGCTAATCAGAATAAACCACACTGGTCCATTTAAATAATAAGGGCACTGAGGAGTTTAAAGAATACATGCACCAGTTTTCGGCCTTCCGAAAAAATAAAAAATTAGTTATAATATAAGTGTTCTTTCACATAAAAATGAATCAGTACGTTTCAATAAAAAACAGCATCGGTATGCAATTATTTCCCAAATTTAGAAAATAAAAACGAATTCAGCTATCTTGGTGCTCTTTTAAATATAGCCCGCACCATTGCATTAAAAAAAAAATTGCACCATTTCGGGATTTCGAAAATGAAAAAGAATTGGATCATGTCAACGGGTTGAAAAAATATGGCGCCCCAGAAATGTCGGTGCGCTTTTATATAAACGCATCGATGCGCTTGACTATCGAATGCACCAATGTGCGGAGAAATTGAATAAAAAAACACATGATTTTTTTTTTTTTTTAAATTCAAAAACGAGCGGCAATTGATTTTTCGAAAATAGTAAAATGTAAAATTTTATTCACCATTTCATTATTTTACCCAAAATTTCAAGGTATTTATTTGCAAGAAAGATATATTAGGAGCACTATGCAACAATAGTAGAATGCTTTGGAGAAACATAACTATTCAGAAGATTAGAAGCTAAAAGGTATCATGATTCACTCAAAAAACTGCATAGTAAGTTTTAAATTTGATTTTTTATTTTACTAATAAAAAAATTTACAATTTACATTAAGGTTTAATTAAAAAAGAGATTTATTTGAAAGAGAATATCACATCAGAGTTGCAAAATATTTTGGATCCACCGAAAGATCAGAAGTTGAAAGGTATGGCGATTCACTCAAAACCCTAGATAGCAAGAATCTTAAATTTTAATGTTAAAATATTTTATAATTTCTGTTAAATTTATTCACAATTCGAAAAAAATAAAAATAAAAAAATAAGTAAAATAATAAAATAAAACCCCGTATAATAAAAAATGTATTATAGATTTTACTAGTAAAAATTTATATGATCTCTCTTCCTATTTAAATTTAATTAAAAACAAAACAAAAAACAAAAAACAAAACAGAACAAAACAAAAACAAAAAATAAAACAAAAAACAAAAACAAAACAAAACAAAACAAAAGCTTTAAACCCTTGTTTTTTCTTGCAAAATTTCACATTAGGGTTTAAATTTCTCTACCACTTCACAATTAGGGTTTTTCAATTTAGGGAGTTTATATTTAATGTGTTTGTGTACTTAGTATATATAGGGTGTTTGACTTATAAATTAGGGGAATCACTTATTGAATTAGAGCTAAACCTTGTCGGCCCTCTTCGTTTTTTTTTAAACGTCTATATGTTGCGCAGTGTGTCATTTGAACGTATTGCACCGTTGCTACCTGAGTAATACAATTCACTAATCACTTATAACACTTTCAATTTCGTATAGTATCTTCATCGTTCATCCTGGTGTAATATAACCCACTGACGCACATGTTCCTAATAGCATCGTTAAATCATTGCGATGCGTTGAGCCTTACAAATCGCATTGTTATTCCTCTCCAATTTTTCAAAAAACGGTTATATGTTTCGTGGTGCGCCCTATGTATTATAATGCAACAGGGTTACCTAAGTAACACAATGCACCGGTATATTATAACGCTTTGGATTCTATCTAGCATGTTCATTATTTCTCCGGGTGTATTATAACGCATCGGCACGCTTGTTCCTAGTAGCACCGTTAAATCATTCTGATGTGTTTATCCTTACAAATCGCATTGTCATCCCTCTCCTATAAAAAAAATGGTTATATGTTGTGCGATGCACCCTCTGTAGTAAAACACACCGGTACATTATAACACTTTCGATCCTTTCCAGTCTATTCATCATTACTCTCGGTATGATATAACGCATCAGTTTGAAGTAAAGGCCCTTTAGGACACTTTCAAATACTTGGGTTTCAACCTAAAGCCGGAATCTTATCATATCTAGGATTGGCACTGTATTGTTGCAAAAATTGAGTCAAGGATGAAACACTGGAGCTTTAAATGGTCATATCGAGCAAGGAGACTAGTGCTAATTAAATTTGTAGCCATGGCAATTCTGGTGTATTAGGTTTCCCTCTCTCGGTTGCCAAAAATTATTCTTTCTACAATTAATAAAATTTGCAGTAGGTTCTTATGGGGAGGATCAAAGGTGGAACATGTGATGCCTTGGGTGGCATGGGAGAAAATAGTGCATCTGAAAGCTTGGGGAGGATGGGGAATTAAGGAGCTCCCCTCTTTCACAGCTTCTCTGGCTGAAAAATTGGGTTGGAGACTCATCACCCTAGAAAATATCTGGACGACAGTCATAAGAAGGAAATACATTGACCCAATGCTAATTAATGAATGGTTTCACATGCCAAATAAGAAATTAAAAAACACTTCAATTGTATGGAAAGCAACATTAGCATCGGTCAAGATAATCGAACAAGGTCTAGCTTGGAATGTTGGGGATGGTGCACAGGTAAGACTGGGTCGTGAACCATGGGTGGGTTGCACTGGGAGATACGCCCTCTCCAGAGAACTAATAGAATAGTTGTAACAAAGGGGCCACAGAACTCTAAGCAATATTTCCCTGCAAGGTCATTTAACCATGTGGAGACAAGCGTGGATAACAAGGGAGGCCCTCCAACTCGAAAAAATGTGGTTAGAAGAGTGGCAGGGTTTCATTAGTGAGCTCCATAGTTCAAATATCAGAATCCAGGAGAGGTCAGACGAGCTCATATGGGCTCATGATCCAACAGGGCTGTACTCCCCAAAATTTGGTTACAAATGGCTAATGTCTCAGAAGGGTTGGGGGGGAAGGAGTGGTGGTTTAAATCGTTGTGGGAGCTAAAGGGGCCGGCAAAAACTAAATTTTTCTTCTGGTGTATTCTTCAGAGCAAAGTTCCCTCCTGGGAATTTCTTCAACACGGGGGAAAAATTCGCCCCGGATGGTGTTCCCTATGCAAGGCCAGGCTTGGGTCAGTTCATCATCTTTTTCTTACCTGCACATTTAATATTAGGCTTTAGACTGAAACCTTGAGGCTCCTTAAAATTACGCAAAAATGGAAAGGCAATGATGTTATGGAGGCGTGGCAAAGATGGTGGCAGGCCTCTCCAAATGACAGGGTGTGAAACCTCCCACTGATTGTTGCTTGGGGAATCTGGATTGCGAGAAATCATTTCATCTTTCAAAGCATTCTCTTTCTCATTAACCTATTAGCGGCAGAAGGAGTGTCTATCTTTGAATATATTCCAATCCCGTCGGAAACCCAACAAGCCAGAGTCATTCAAAAGGAGATCATTATGGGTGACATTCTATGGGAATATTTCGATGGGGCATCTGACCCTCAAAATAGATGCAGAGTTGGCCTATACATCCATGTTCCATTAGGGGAAATCATCAAAGCATCGGTTGGCCTTGGTTAGGGGACAAATAATTTCGCAGAATTAAAAGCTCTTCACCTCCTTCTTTGTTGCCTCTCATACCTTGAGATGAGAGAAGTTTAGATTTTTTGGGACTCTTTGAACATCATAAAGTCTTTTAATGGTTCTCAGAGATGTCTAAATTACATTTTATCTCCTTTATTAGATGAGGTGATACTTCTAAAAAAAAAAATAACCATATCACTGCTTGTCACATTTACAGGGAAAGAAACGATGAAGCAGACCTCCTATCTAAGGAGGGTGTTCGATAAGATATGGGGCACTGGGTAGCATCTGAGGTCGATAGAGGACTTGTCCAATCTATCGAACAGCCTATGTTCGCCCAATAGCCTCCAGTTTCTCCATTTTCTCTTTTTTTTTGTTATTCCAAATCAGCATGGAACTACTCAAAATTGTTGTTAACTTCAGACTTCTTGTTTCTTATTTACTTTTAGCACTAAACAAATATAAAACTGCCATGTCTCTATTTCGGATTGTTTTCCTCTATGAGGAGATCCGGGGGATGGTTTTTCCTCTTTTTTGGATACTGTGCGACTAAAGTCTTCAAAAATTGGATCGGTGCCTACCACCCAGTTTAAGGTTTTTGTTGTGAACAAATAGACACAGTCTGGTTTCATCCCTGTTTCGGGCATACACTTTCCTATCACTAAGGAAGCCCAGGGGTTGAAAGGAGATGTTATTATTCATCTTTTTGATAAATCTGGGAGGATTGATGTTTCTTCTTCCTAATCGACTGCAACTCCATTTTTCCCTCTTTGTAAAAAAGGAAAAATGTAGTTCTTTGAATGCTATATGCATATACTATGTAAATTTGTATATACTTAATAGATGATTTGATTATTTCTTTGGAAAAAAAAATATAAAACATCAGCGTGCATGTTCATAATAGCACCATTAAATCAGTGCAATGTGTTTAGCCTTACAATTCGCACTGTCCTAATTTAAAATTAATTTTCCATGACGGTGTTGAACAATTAAAAGCCCACTGTGTTTAATCTTATAAACACACCAGTGTGTGTTTATTTGAATAAACGCACCTGATACCAGAGTTTTTTTTGGCTGAAAGTTATTTGATTTATTTGTAACATATATCTAATGGCTTCTGTATTGAATGATACATGTTGTATATTGATAAAATAAAATGTATCAGAAGGTCTCAAGTAACAAAAATACTAATTGACACAATGACAACTCATCAAAAAAATTAGTGAAGGAAAGTTCTTTATAAATTCTTTACAAAATTAGTATGTTTGAACTATATGTAAGTTTAACTAATATGTATTATTTGGTGTGTGTCATGCAAAGCCACAAAATGAACAAGGTCGATAAAATTATTTCTAATCTGTGTAGAAGAGTGTAAAAGTCTAATAGAAAATTTGTAGAATGTTGAATCGAGTGAATGAAAAAATACTATTCAATATGAGTTTTTTTTTCATTAATAATATACTTAAGAATATTACATAACATGTTTAAAATAATCTATTAATTCATATATGTTTAATGTTCTAGAGGGAACAACAACAAAGGAAAATATCAATGTCGTTCTAAGAAAAGAAAATTTATGGAGCATGTAAATGATGATGAATTGGTCCTTAGCTCATCTGGAGTGGTGTTAGAGGTTAATGAAAGGGTGGGGGCGGCAGATTTTACAGTACTATGAGAGATATAGTGGAACATATGTATATACGTACTTTCCACTTACAATACAAAAATAAATGCAATGATTATAAGAATTGAATTATATCTAAACTACAGAAAGCATTTCCACAGCAATGGTTAATGAGACATGTCAAACTTGCAATAGAAAAAACATACAACAACAAAAAAGAATCATTCAAAAGGTAATATTCCTAATTGTATAAAATGATTTCATAGAATTATATGTATATATCACTACAAACCATTAATTTTTTTAATATCAATTTTGTTATATTTAGTTTTCATATATCATTATAAAAATAGTTTAATACTTTTTTCAATAATATTATGAAAATCCCAAATGATCAATGCGTTGATATACAAAACATGCTAGTAGGAATGTCCAAAAAAGTGTATAAGGAGATAGTCAAAGAAATGGACATAATTACATCACATGAGGAGCCATATCAACAATAATGTGTTTCAAATGTATGTAATCATGATTGAATTTGTACATATAAAAAAATATTTAACATTAAATATTAATTTTCAAGTATTTTCTTGCATAAAGGAAAACAAGATGGAACTCATTAAACACATAAAACAGGACGAAAAGGAAGAAAAGGGTAGATTTCAAAGTTTGTGAGTAATTGTTAATATTTCCTTATAAAAACTCAAGGTTCCATTTTTGTATGTTTTAAGTTGTTTTATAGCAGCCGTCCTTGAATGTCTTCAATAAGGTGCTAACATACAAAGAAGAGCCATCGGAAGAATTGATTGACATTGGGTTAAATAAGGGTTGTGAGTATATGTTGGCATATCAAAAATTAATTGCAGAATTTGTAAGTATCTATGTTGTTTTACTTCTCTGAGTTTATAATTAATAGAACAAAAAAATCCTTATATTAAATATATGATTTATAATGAGGTTTAAAACATGTAGAAAACAAAGTATAGAACTACGTCAGCAGAAGACTTGTTGCAACAAGGCTTGAGACTTGGTTTTGATGGCATGTGCACAGTTTATGAGTCACTTCTTGATTTGGTACATTTATATTCGATTTACATTGACGTATATTATTTATTTCAATTTTCATTATTCCCGCCAATATAGATACACTCATTACACTTTATTTTTATGTTTGCATATGTAACAAGATCAAGAAGATGAAAACAATTGATGCAATCAACAAAACATTCCTCCAAATAACCCAATTCATGGAAGTAGCTTGAGCACTGACAACAGTTCCAGTGAAGAATGATGATCTATTTGGAAATCAACGTAACCTGTTGTATTTTTTGAAATAATTGTCTCTGAAAATCAGACATTTTGTTTAATGTAATCATGGACATAGTGTCCCAATTGAAAGACAAGGGGTTACTAATAACAATCCCATTTTGTATGACAAAGATCATGTTATTGATATATAATAAAAGACATTTTAATTTATTCTATTTGTTATCCAATCTCGTTGTGAAATGTTACACCATTAATTAAATATATGGTGATTAAATATTATAATGAAGAGATGTCAAATCTAATAATATAACAAATTAATCCAAACATCATATACAAATGCACAAATCAGATATTAAGTTATATGAATGTTGTTATAAGATATACAATTTTTTCAATGAATAATGAATTTTAAAATTATAATAATTGCACTGTCATAGGTTGATGTCTCAAAAAAAGAGAAAATCTCATACAAAAACACAGATGCATCCATAACATAAAAACACATTGGTTTTTTAATTTAAACAAAAGCACCGTGTCGTCATCTTTTAGCATAACCAGTGCCTTTTTGGAAAACAACAGCACTAGGGCTTTCAAGTCTTTAAGTACCGGTGTTGTTTTTAATTAATGACCCTTTGCATTGTAACTCTTAATGCACTAGTGCTTTCATAGAACCAACACCCCCCAATTCTACAAATTATTATTTCCATTCCCAGTGCACTATTAAAATTAGCAACATCGGTACCTCTATATAACAAATGCATCGGTGTGTTTATTTAAACAATACGTGTTGGTGTTGCATGTTTAAGAGAAAGCACCATTATTGTAATTATTTTTTGTGTGCCCAAGAGTCATTCCTTCATCAAATAATGACCGAAGCTTTTTTTATATAAGCATCAACACAGTATACGTTTCAAGCTTCGGTGCTCTTTGAGTTGAATGCACCATGGATTTTTGTTTTGTAAGCACCGAGGTGGTATACATTTTAGGTGTCGGTGCTCTTTGAATTAAATTCCTTGGTGCTTTTAATTGTGTATGAAGCTCGATGAATTTCTATAAGTAGCGCATTGGGGTTTCTTGTTCCATAAAGCACAACAACAACAAAAACATCTGCTAAAACCTTTGGTCGCCCATATTTTTTCAGTTGTGATGAAGTTTCGTTATAAGCTCTACTAAACAATCTGTTCCCACAAACGGATGTTTTAGCGAATGATTTTTTGACATTTTTTTCCAATTTTATAACACTAAAACCCTTCTCTATAACCTCTGCTAGAAGGTCTTTTCGTTGTAGTGTCTTCTCACTTCTGGCCAACTAACCTCCATCTCAAGGGCCATTCTCCCTAGGGTATAATTTTTGAGGCTTGGTCATTCCAAGACTTGAGTTAAAAGATTCCTATTATTATCTAAAGGTTTAGGTAAACCAATAGAGGCTTAAATAGGTTCTTAAACGCATAATCGAGGAATTACAAGATGGTATTGGAGAGGAAACCCTATCAAAACAATTTTAAGAATTAAAAGGAAAAAAATGGTATATAGGGAATATGGAGTTAAGGAACCAAGAAATTCTAGGGCTCCCATTGGAGTTATAACTAAATCCAAACAAGTTAGTGAAAATAAACTAACCTACCCTAGGTTTAAATATCTAGGGTCTCTATTTTTTTGGATGATTAAAGGAAAGAAAATGTATCTCTATTCCTCAAATACTTGGGAAAAGGTTTTAGTTCAACAAGAGAAAATGAAGCAAATACCAGAAAAAATGAACTGACCATGTGAACATTCATCCCAATGAACATGATATAAAAATAAATCAAGTAGGATAACTTACTTCACCATGCATCAACAAAGATCCACCATAATCATTTGTGAGAAGAGATCACATCACACTGCAATTTCACCCAAGAAAAGTAGCTCAACTTATCCATCCAAGAGAAAAATCACAAAAAAATTAAACCTCCTATGATATTTCCCCCCTAAATCCACCATGAGAAAAATTAGAGGAAAGTGCACCTCTATTCATAGAGGATGTGATAAACTTTCTTCGTATAAAAATAATAATTTTCTAAACTAAAATCATGTAATGTAGCCTACAAAGAGGAAAAATCCCTATTCAACAACAAATTTACCCAAAAATACAAAATTTAGGGGCATTCATGCCAAATTTACAAACCGAAGGGGCACAAGCCCTCAAAAGTGACCAAGGCTCCATAAATTAAGGGTAAAATTATCTTTTCAACACAATATCTAACCTCCAAAGGTCGTTCAATAACATATATTATCCAAGAAGTATTCAAATATTCCCATCAAAAGCCTCAAAAATGGACAAATAACCCCAAATTTATCCTCCAAGGTGTGCATAAGGACCGAAAGTATCATTTTCCAAGTGGATGCATGGCCTGCCAACTATAACAAATCTTCACCAAGCAAGGAAATACCACTTTCAAATGTCCTCGAAAATGGGCATTCAAAACCTATTCTCTTATATAATATCATGTACCTTCAAAAAAATGACCCTTAAAAGGGTCTCAAACCATTCAAACTAAGTATGATAAGGGTCACAAAACCCTTAAAGTGGACACATGGCTTCCCAAAAAAAGGCGCATTCATACCTTGGATAGTTCAATTTCGTTTACCACCTTAAAGTTATGTCAAATTTCCCTTAAATAGGTAAACCATGCTTCATGTTTATATTGTAAATAAAGTTCAAAACAACTGTAGGTTGGCCTAGAAACCATGGTGATTATCATATCCAATGCATGTAAACCCCTGAATATTCTTATGTCTTAGGTTAACGCAACCAAAATTTTCTATAGGGTATACATATATATAAATACATCACTATACTCATAGTTAAGCACTCTTTTTCAAACTAACCAGTCTTAATTCACTTTGTTGTACATTTTCCATTATGGGAGTGTTACCATTGTAGGTTTGAGATATGCACCTTCTTTCTGCATCCTCTACATTTAGGTTAGACCTACTTACTTTATTTGGGACTATTCCCTCTAACTAAAACTCGATCTAATGTAAAATTATGTTCCTTTATGACATACCCATCCAAGTATTGCCCTTTTTTCTAAAGTGCAGTCTCAAAATAAAGTATAGCTCACTGCCAAAAATACCATATTTCCATATCCACCTAAATTATACAGTGGGTTGTTGTTTCTTTATTTACAAAATGACTCTTCAGAATCAGCCATGCCACTATAATAATTTGAGGTAAAACACCTTATCCTTGTTGTTTTTTTCTCAACAACATTTCATTCTCTAATTCACAACTTGGTCAAGTACACACACAATCTATCCACCAATATTTGAATTTCCCAAAACATTTGTTTATTCAAAATAACTGTGTGGTGATGATCTGAAAATGAAACTATTTGTATTTGTTGTTCAAAGTATTCATTTCCATTTAATTAAGTGTGCAAAGTGTTTGTCATGTCTTGCAAATTAAACAAAGTGTTTTTGGTAATTGTTTTTGAGTTTATGTGTGAGGGAATGTTAATTAAAATTATTTTTTAACATCTTGAATCGGAAATACATAGTAGAATAACTTCACCATAACAACATAGCAACATGATGAGGCAGTTCACCCCTCCTGGGATACATCTGTCGGGTCTAAGGCTCCCAATGGGCATGTCCTTTCTCTATTAGGTTTCTCAAATTGGTTTTACAGTGAGAAAGAAGCCTAAATAGGCTGAAAAAGCTGTGAAAATGAATTCAGAAGATATAAATAAGCTAAGTATGGCTTTTATTTCCCCTCAAAAATTGAAGTGTAGCCCAATGCAGCTCCATTTCCCTCATGGCCCTGATGGCTCTCCAAGCTTCCCTGAAGAATAAATGGCTGAAAAACACCTCTGTTGGCTCTGCAAACTATTCCAATGGCTTCAGAATGCTCAGAATACTCAAAATTGACTAAAATTTTGTCTAATTTGGTCGAATATGGAGAAAGTTATGATCCCAACAGTATTTTTCCTAGTGGCCCTCAAACACCTCCACTAAACTTGGCTAACTCCAGTTAGCTCCACCAGAAAGGCAGAATCTCCGAACATGTCGGAACCGCGTGCTAAAATTGGCGGAGGTAATAAATTTAACTATCAAATAACTGCGCATTCACATGCTGGATTTTCAGAGACGGTTTATGCTAGCGGTTAGTGTCAAGTTTGCGCCCTTGGTCACAGCCTACATGTCACGTGGCTGGGGGCTAGCACCCGAGTGCTTAATCTAGAACTTTCCGCTAGTTTGAAATTCTTTAGCCCTGGGTTCTGAGCATGTGGTCGCGGTCGTTATTCCTTAGTGTTGGTGAGGTAAATCCCCTCCGCGGACAGAGGTGATCCCACTAGCCCTAGGGTGGGTCTAGAAACAAAGAAAACAAGCTATAATATTGATTCCTAGTTAACAAATGGATGGAGATTCGATAGATGACTTATTGGAGGTCCTATGTTGTTGTTTTCATCGAAAAGAGTGGTTGCCTCTCACTCCTGGTTTGACAGATCACGATCTGCTCGCTTTCACGCTCGGACACCTGCACACACACAAGGAACAACGACAATATACAACATACTAATTCACACTCGTAACTATTATTCAGTTGAAGAGGACTAAATAAATTGCATTAAATAAATGACATAACACAATGATGGAACCAACACCATAGTCGAGTATATTAATAAATGAAAGGAAGAGTACAACCAAGCTTTGACGTCACAATCTCCTCCAACAGGGTTCAAGAGGAGCGCGTCTCACAAAGGCTCGTTGGGAATTCGGACAGGACTCTCTCTACGGAGTTCTCCCTAGTTCTACCTTCTCAATAGAAATTACTCAGCTATAGTATTCTTCTCCAAGTTCAGATCTTCAGCTATATAATTCTCTTTGTTCAGCTAGCTTTCATAAAGGGAGAAGGCCTGTTTTTATTGAGGGAGAGGGAGAGGTTAGGATCCCTATAATTATGGAAGGGAGGCCTATCTTCAAGGAGTGTTCCATAGAAGGTGGAAACCATTGCCTAAAGAGGGAGATCTGTGGCTAATCAACTTAACCACTTCCAGTGACTCATCCCTGAGGTGGTTAGAAGGAAACTTTCGCCTCTAATTTTTTAAAAACATTCCTAAAACAGCTCGACACGGACACTGCACTTAGACAGAGCGCCAGGTGGCGCGAGATCTAGTGAAAATCTTCCACATCGACACGAGGGGTGAATTGTCTACCCGTGCCAAGGCCAAAACATAGGTTTTATGTGTTTTTTTTTAGGAAATGTCCAATAGGAGAAATGATGTCCTTATGCAGAGGGATGCAAAGAAGGTGTTTGCAAAGTATGACACTGCTCACAAGTCATAGGAATGACCCTCCAATATGCGGGGCAAGGGATTGCAGGGACGGTGACAAAATTTTTTGTAACAAATGCCCCCTAAAGCATGAGGTCCAAGAGAGAGGGAGGGGTGAAATGCTTTATGAGAACGTGTTCGACCCAAACACTGCTGTCAAAAAACCTGCGAGTACAAATACAACTGATATCTCTGATACATGATATGTGGCATGGGCACAGCCATCCATAATAGAGTATATAAAAAGTGAGATCTAAGGTATGGACATAGCCATCCAGCAATAAGCATCAACAAATAGACTCAGGTAAGGTCACAGCCATCCAATCAGAATAGTCATGTAATAAGTCATAGTAATCCACAAAGAACCTGCGGCCTGGATTTCATCAGACAAAACCTAGGGTCTTGCGCTCCATCTCGACCCGAACAAAGTACAAATTTGAGCATGCAAATAGACGAGTTGAAGTCGAACATGCAGGAACATCGTCTAATTACCAGCCAATAATGAGAGTTGTTAACAGACGCGAGAGAAACCACCAATAATGACAACGACTCCCAAGGTACAAAAGGTAAAACCCACTGAATGTGAACAGTGATCTGGCGTCGAACACTCGCAGAATCATCCGATCGAAAGCCGATGATGTGAACCTTGCGTTGGATGAAAAGAACCTACCATTAAGGCATGCAGGTTCCAAGGTACCTGAAGGGAGTCCCTAGATCAGCTTCCTGGAAAATGAGCTGAAGTTGACAGGAAGCAACCTGGTCGAAGGAGGGCCATGATGTTTCCCACATCATTGACACGAGATAGAGGAATATGATGATTTGCAAATCAGGACCAACAGAGAATCAGAGGGAGGTTGAAAATTGCATAGGCAAAACTTCTCTTGAACATATCAGCGGCACGACACTGGATTTGGCAGTATTTGACATCAAGGGATCCGAGGTCATGGTGACGTGGCAAAGAGCAGATGAGCGGTCAAAAGAGATTACCCAAACCCATGGAGGCAAACAAATGATGAAGTGATATGTCCCTAACCCGACACAAATGCAGACAAGTGCCATGTTCAAGAGTGACATACTGTCGACTAAAGTCTGGTTCCATTTTCCCCCACCATTTCTGGCAAGTACCCAATTATTTTTGTAAACAAGCTTGAAGGGGTAGCATATGCTTGCGATGTAAGTTTGTCCTTCGGACAAATCCAACCTAGTACATTTTATGAGCCCTAGGAAGGAGGAACTAGAGTAACGTCATAACGACAGAGTCCGCTGTCATCAGTTTTTAACGAGTCTAACAAAGGGAGAACTTAGCATCTTTTCATGTTTAGAGAGTTTGAAAAGAAAGCGGAAAGAAAAATCCAACAAGGCCCTTTTCATAAATAGTCTCTCAGATCTGAAAAGGTACAAAACATCATCCAAGAGAACCTCTTAGTCGCGATAGGCTAAGGTATTCCTTTTTCGTAAATAATCTATCCCAGCCCAAAAAGGGGGTAAATGTATACTGGGTAGATATCGTTTCGCAGCCTTTTAATGAGTTCAAAACGACAAGCGTCTTGGCAATCTTTTTAGTTTTAGAGAGTCAAAAAAGAGCTGAAAGATGACTCCAGTAGTGACTTTTTATTTTTTTTACCGAGTCCGAAAAAGTATAAAATATAACTCGTTACTTCATCATAACCATGTGAAAAATCTATTGCTGCACAAGAGACATATGTAAAACCCATTTCTCGAAAATAATATGATAAAATAATCGACAAATATGTTTTAAAACCTAATTTAAGACTCTGAAAAGTTATAAAATGCCATAAGTGGTAAAAATTATTTACTTTTCACTTTTACCTCTTTGCGGAGAAATAGTGACCCATTGTGCTTTGCAATATTGTGGCGATGATTGTGAGTGATCCAGTGAACCGATCTTGATTTGGTCAGTCTCAGGTAAAAGCCGACACCATTTCCCATCTTTTATGCTAAATTTCATTACATGTACATGTCATTTTGATTTCCTAGGAGAAGATTTATCAAAATTAGGGCATCGCAGTTGGCACGGGTTTCGGGCACGGACCCACGCCAATCTCCCATTTTTTACATAGAGGGCGCGCCAACCGCGCAACCTAAAAATCCGCATAATTTTAAGGAAAATGTAGTCACTTGCTTGCAAATTTCAATGCCCAAGTAGACTAACAATGCTCATATGAACAATGTGTGCAGGTACCAAGCAGAAAGAATGGTGATTGAGTGAAAAGAGAGGGAACACAGTGAGGAAGATGAACTTTCCATGGATAATGATCGATGCATGGATGCCCTTAGAGATTGTGGGCTAAAGAAATTCTTCCTGACACTGTGCCTCTGGGCTCAGCTGGAATTGCTTCAGTATTTGATAAGCATCTGGGATGAAGACCAAGAAAAGTTCGTTCTTCGAGATCAGGAACTTGAAATCAAAGTTTCCGATGTCTATTTTATCACAGGATTGTCGCGGAGGGGTGAAGTCCCTATCATGACCGGTACCCATTCCACCGTGGAAAGCATGGGGATTTTGATCGACAGGGTGTTCCAAGGGGCATGAAAAGGAACAGGGAGTGGAAAGGTTGACATCCAAACCATCCCAGATCTGGCACTAAAATGAGGGTTGCACACTATCACGCGGGTTGCAGGATCGTAAGCACCACATGAAGTGACAAAAACACAACTGCTTCTTGTCATAGACTTCCTAAACCCGACTCTCTACAACTGGGCAGAGGCCATGACTATTAACATTAAGCGGCAACTAACCAAGTGCAAGAAGACCAAACTGAAGCAGTTTGGGTATGGATCAATTTTGGTATCGTTCTTCTTGGATCGACTACCGATATTCCAGAGCCAAGACGTCATTGTCCCGATGCCACCACCTAGAGTACCACGGATGGCCCGATGGGCTGCGCTGATGCCCAGAGCAGGGGCGGCCAACAGATGTCCTGGAAGCTAGAATTCTTCGATTGGCTCTGCCGACAACTGATTTTCGTGGAGGACTAGCCCTACTCTGGTACAAACTTCACCGATGATCTAGACCTCCCGCTCCCGGAAGGAGAGGATTGGTATGAACGGCTAGGTGAAACTCATTTTTTATTTTCATGAGTTTATGATTTTTGCGTATATATGCATGTTCTGACAGTTAATCTTATATGTATGCAAATGTTGGCCCAAAGAGACATACAGTTATGTCACCGATAGCGTGGCAAACTCCTCATGATTTCGATACTCATGGTGAGGGCGGCGAGGGGGAGGAGATAGTACAAAATCTAGAGGGGATCGCCCATGGGATTCCAGACTATGCTCACCTTGATGATGTTCCTCAGGCCTACCAGAGGCATACTGTAGGGGTGCCGAGTCGTATCCACCACTTACTGAGGTGGTTGGTATGGGATGTGACGTGCTATCATGAGCACCACGCTGATTAGGCACCTAGGCTTTTATTTCCGCATATTTTGAGAGACATGTTGTCTCGGGATGTAACTGAAACATACATATATATTTTTTTGGTTTTTATGATGCACACGCTGCAAACAATCGATATATAGATATATATATACATATATATATATATATATACATCTATTTTCTACATGGGTCTATTTACATATGATGATCTTTTATAAATTGCGCAAATGTCTATCTAACACAATGTTGGCCACTGCATCAGTTAATGTATTCATTCGTCTTGGTATATGTTGATATGTGATGAAATCAAAATGTCTTTCAAGCAAACGAATACGTAAATACAATCTCAAAATGCATGGGTTTCGAACTGAATAATGACCGTTAAGTTGAAGAACAACAAGCTGTGAATCTAGATTTATAAGAAATGCGCGTATGCCGAGGTTAATTGCCTCAGTTAATAGTTCCAAAACAACACTATATTCAGCGACATTGTTTGTAGTTTGTCCTAGAAAAACACCTTGTAGGTTAATCAACTCACCAGCAGGATTATAAATTACCCAGGCTGTCGAAGACAAGTTCCTGGTACTGCGGGAAGCACCATCTGCGAAACCGACATAAGGGGCAATAAACATCTGCATAACAATAAAGACCCAATAAGCAAAAAAAATCTTACAAAGAACATCAAACCTAAACATGCACAAAAATGAAAAAATCACCTATGTACACATATCATGCATGAATGACTCGAGCATAATACTTTTTCAGATACAACCCATTTCTGGGTTGTGCTAAGGGATAACCTTAATAATCAATAAGCTCATAAGCCCCATTCTATAACACACGTTTGACGATGTAGGGCCCATGCCACATGGGTTGGAATTTACCTGCCCCCAGCTTGTCATGAGCTTGGTCGTACAGGAGGACGAGGTCGCCTTCGATAAAAGAACGAGGGGAAATTGTTTGGTCAAAGTGAGCTTTGACTCACTTCTTTTGTGCTTCGATGACCAAAGAAGCTAAGCGACGAGTTTCATCCAATATCTCTAAATATAAGAGACGCTCTTCCTCAGGTGAAGTATTAGGCAGTAATTCCACAGCTAATTTGAGTGACGTAATTTCACACTCAATCGGAAGAGTAGCTTCCAGACCGTACACCAACTGAAACGGGGTGACTCCGGTTGCATTCTTAATCGACGTTCGGTAAGCCCATAGAGCGGAAAACAACATGAGATGCCAATTTGATTTATGGATCCCAATTGTTCGTTGAAGCATCGTAGCAAGAACATTGTTTACGGCTTCAACCTGGCCATTAGCTTGAGGGTAATATGGCATTGAGCTGTCGTGACGCAGACCCAACTTAGACGTCATCTCCGCCATAATATAGTCCTGAAAATGTGAACCATGATCATAACGATGGCTTGAGGGACGCCAAACCGAGTAATAACATGATTGAATATGAATTGCACTGCTGTCTTACCGTCTGCAGCCAGTGTAGGCATTGGTTCAGCCCATTTTGTAAAATAATTGATGGCAACAATAATATAGGCATACCCCCCGACCGAGAGAGGGTTACACGTCATAAAATCGATGCCCCATTTAGCAAAAAGACCAACGGTAATGACACGGTGTAAAGGAACAGGTGGCGCACGCATCTTGCGTTGATATATCTAGCACGCATGCCATTTGTGTACTGCAACAATGCAGTCTTTAAAAATGGACGGCCAGAAATAGCCAACACGAAGGATCTTATGTGCAGTGGCATTATCGGACATGTGACCACCACAAGCGCCACTGTGGTATTCATTTAAAACTTTCTCAGCTTCCTCGAGGGTTAGACATCGGCAGAGTATGAAATCGACTCCAACACGATAGAGGGTATCTCCAATAATACGATAAGGGTGCGACTAATGCTGAATGCGGCATCGGGCATCTTTCGTCAAATCAGACCTAAAAGTAGAAGTCTGGAGATACACGATGATATCACTGTACCACAGATCGAGGGTGCAAATCAAGAAAAGATTTTCGTCCGGAATATGATCCTCGGAATAAGGAGCAGAGTCGGCGGGGAGAGAACAAATCAGATCAGCGAAAACGATTGATTTCTTTGATTTGGTGGCAGTAAATGCCAAATAAAACTCTTGGAGGATAACGATCCAGTTCAATTATTTTCCCCCCAGCAACTATCGAGACAGAATATAGGTCATGGGGTTACAATCAGAAATCACGGTTATCGTCCGTAAAAGGATATAATGACGAAAACGCTAGACGGCCTGGACCACAGCCAGCGCTAACTTTTCAACATGTGCATAATGTGTTTCAGGGTCGAGAAGGTTTCGAGACAAGTAATAAATAACATGCTCGTTACCATCATCATCATCTTGAACCAAAACCATGGTGATCGTACTGAAGGCGAAAGCTAGATAGAGGGTGAAATCACGATGATAATTCGGAGGACGTAATAGAGGAGCATTGATAAGCAACGTCTTAAGCGTATCAAAATATTGCTAAGAAATCTCATCCCAACAGAAAGGGACATCCTACTTTAAAAGTCGTGTGAACCCTTTGGCTACTTTGGCGTAGTTCGGGATAAAACGACGTAAGAAATTTGATTTTTCTTGTAGACTCTAGAGCTAGTGTAACGAGGATGGAGAGGGGAGATTAACAATCGCCTCAACCTTAAGTGGATCAAGGCGAACTCCGTCTTTGGATACGATAAACCCTAAAATTCTACCAGAATCGACGCAGAAGACGCATTTATGCGGATTGAGCCGAATGTTGTAGCATATACAGTGAAGAAAGATCTAGCAGAGATGGTCTGGATGGTCTTTTCGCACAGCGGAATGAGCCGAAAGGTCATCCAGGTATGGTTGAAAAACATGACAAATATCGTGAAAGGCATAATAAATCGCGCATTGGAATGCAGCCCCAGCGTTCTTCAAGCCGAAAGGAAGTTTCTTATACGCAAACGTTCCCCAAGGATAGATAAAAGCGGTCTTGTGTTGATCGGACGGGAGAATGTTGATTTGATTATAGCCAGAAAATCCGTCCATGAGGGAAAAAATCTCACTCCCCGCACAATCGTCAATGATCTGAACGATGAAAGGGGTGGGATAGTTATCCTTAGGGCAAGCTCGATTAATATCGCGATATTCAACACAGACGCTAATTTTTCCCTACTTCTTATCCACAGGAATAATGTTAGAAACCCACTCTGTCAGAGGAATCGGATAAATGAAACCCGCTTTGAGAATTTTTTCAAGTTCATCTTTTATGGCGGCGGCTTTCCAAGGATGCACTGGACGAAGACACTGGCGAACAGGCTTCGCACCGGGGTAGGTGGGAATCTCCTGCACCACAATATTGGGATCAATTATAGGCATCTCTTTATAAGACCAGGCAAAAACATCACGGAATTCGTGAAAGAGACTAGTATACACTTGGATTTCATTGGAAGAGCGACTCCAATATGGATGTTCTCGAAAATTCCCGGTTTCATGGAAATTTCGATAGGCATCATCTGGGTGATGTTACTCAAGTTACCTTCAGTGAAGACTTCGTGAGTCAAGATAGGCATTTGGAGTGGCAGAGAAGGAACTTGAGATGCAAAATGCTCAAGACAGTTAGACATTGCCCCGAGGCCAGGCATAAATGAGGAACGATGATTCCCATCGCTCCACGGTAGGTCTTCGAGAGACATGGTTTCTACGATAGCCTCATCGGATGGAAACACTTATTTCAAAGGATCAGGCGAATCTATATCGCTGAGCCAGGGGGATTGAGAATAAACGTGGAGATACATGCTCAAAGGAGAACCTTCAAAAGGGGGAGAATCTAATGCATCTACAAGTTCGCAATAATTGATTTCATTTGGACTAAGTGGCATCGAATCCCCAAATGAATCAACCTATTCAGGTAAAGGGACAATCCACGGGTCATTCGACCGAAATATCATATTAACTTGAACGGTATTTGGTGGCAGAAGGGGAAAGATACCCATGAAGGTGGGGTCTTTGAAAAGACCTGGCCATATGTTGTCGAGGGGAGAAGGAATCTGATCCACGTATGGAACGTTGTTCTCAGAAGATGAGGTAAAGAACGAAAACTGGTCGACAGTAATGATTTTACCCTCGTGTGGAAACTTTAGAACACAAAAGAGGGTGGACAGAACACACAGCATAGCGTGAGTCCAACTACGACCGAGTAGAAGGTTGTAATTGAGTTTAGTGTGAACTACTTATACTTCGACATTGACCGTCTTTCCTTGCAACGTGATCGGCAAGCTGGCGAGAACACCCAAGGGTTTCGATTCCCTTCCATCAAATGCCTCAAGGGAATTGGGTGACGAAGTTAGGGATGGAGAGCCAATAGCCTTCCAGCAAGAAGATGACATGACACAGGTGGATGCACCTTCGTCCACAATGGCTCTATGGATGTTGAGACTATTAATGCCGACTTGTATGACAAGCGCAATCTAGTGTGGAAGTCAAGGGACGAAATTCTCTAAGTCGAAAGTGAGAAGGCTAGAATCAGCAGGATCAATCCCGCCGATGGCAGATAATAACGCTTTTCGCTGAGACAGACAACTTTGAAGCACTTCTAATGCAGACATCGTGGATGGTGCCTATGCTAAATCTTCAACAATACTGTAATTCTGAGCAGCGCGGGCGTTAGGATTATAAGAATATTTCTGGAGGACAACTTTAGAAGGTGGTCGTACAATGGGTTCAGCATTGGGCCTTTCAATCTCAAGAGGACCAGAGGTAGGTGGGGGAGGAGGACCATCAATGATCTCTTTCCTGGCTGCCTGGCGTGATCCAGTATAATCTTTCGACCGAGTAGTGATGGAAATGGGTGCAGAACCGTTCATCATGAACACTTGAGAACCAAATGGTGCAGATGGCGCAGGTTGCTCAACCATCTGTGTTTGCTGAGACGAAAAAGGTTCTTTGACGACAGCCAGAGTTCCCTTAGTGCCTTTGAGAAATTTACTAACTTCGGCTCATCTAGGAAAATCCTTAGTGTAGTGTTCCTCATCACAAATCAGACAAGGATATTTCGACTTGCACTGTGAACCATCATCAACACAAGGTTTAGATGAATCTGGTTTTGTGGCATCGGCTTTGGCCTTGCCTTTGCCCTTATTTTTCCCTTTGGATGTATTGTCTATAGGATTGGCCTGAATGGCGTTGACCTCTGAGGTTTTACCAGAATTCGGGGTAGGCTGAGAAGCAGAATCATTGGAAGAATTTGATTTTTGCTTCTAGTGTTGGAAGAGGGATACTTACGTGAAGTCTGAGACACGGAACCAATAACTCCGTCGACGAATGGGGTGGATGGTGCTTTAGAAGTCCCAAGTTGTGGGGCATCAGTCAAGATATCATACAATATGCTCAATTGAGAGTACACTAAATCAAGGTATTGGGCATGAGAAATGGCCTGTTCCTCGGTGACACATGCCCCCATGGCTATGTCTTTTGCAATCTGATTGACAAAAGAGGTAGTGAACCAATGAGTAAGAAGTTGATCAGGAATTTTGAATTTGATCAGGGGATGACGATGTCTCCATTCATGAATGTGGTTCGAGATATGGGTAGCCCAGTCCTGTTTCAAGGATGTTAGGAGATGCGTCCCAGCTTCATAACGAACCGGTAACTGGAAATGAGTAAGGAACGCCATAGTGAGAGAGTTGAAATATTGAAAGATACCACGAGACAGCTCGATGTACCACTTAGCAGTAGCTCCAATGAGAGTTCACTGGAAAAGACAGAGTCGAATAGAGTCATCCACCCAAGAATGGGAAGAACACCATAAATGGTATGTCATACTGTGTGCTTGGGGGTCTTCTCCAGACTTTCCCTCAAACTTGTGGCAATCACCAGGAACCTTCATTGGAACCAGAGGCCAATACGGATTATGAAGGATTGGATCATTTGTTAATTTGGACACATCCAGTAATTCCAACATGGCGAGAAAGGGTAATTGAGGGTTGAAAGGCATAGCAGGTCCTCGATAAGGACCCGTACCCACATTCCATCCTAGTTGAGTGTAACTTTTCCCCCATTGGTTCTGTCCCGAAGGATTCAGACCATAAGGGGTATAAGCCGGATACTGATATTGCGACTGAGGACCAGGATATTGAGGTTGAGGACTAGGATACTGATTCTGAGTATATGAGGGTCCTGATTCAGCAACATGAAGATTTTTCTGCGGAATGTAAGTATGGCCTTGTGGTTGAGGGTAATAAGCAGAACCTTAAGGCACATTGTATACTGATCGATATTGACCTCGAGGGTAATAAGCGCCTTGGGGTCGAGTGGGCTGCTAATAAGTAGGGCCCTGTTGAGCTAGATAAATCGGGCATACAAGTTTACTCGACTACGGTGTACAGTAAAGCGGTTGCTGAGCAGGGTGAACTGTCTGTGCAGGTTGTCCCTGCTAAGCAGGTTGACCTGACTTATGAGGGCCACCAGGTTGCCCCTGCAGAGCAGGTTGGCCTGATGGCTGCAATGGGCCAGGTTGTGCCTAATGACTAGGTTGACATGAAGCATGACCATAAGATGGTCCTGGCTGTGCAACATTTGGACAAATTGGAAGGTATGGTTGTTGTGCTTGCATGAAAGGTTGCCCTTGAGATGGATAAATTTCCCCCCCAGGACCATATTAAGGTCCTGGTTGATATATCGGTTTCCCAGCAGGTCCTTGGGGTTGCCCAGGTTGGATCACAGGCCAACCTTGTAAAGTTTGGCCTTGTGAATCATAAGGTTTCCCTTGCGGGCTATAAAATAATCCTTGTTGGACTGAAGGTTGTCCCTGAAAGGGTTGTCCTTTTGGGTCATAAGCATACCCTTTCTGAACTAAAGGTTGTCCCTGAAAGGGTTGTCCTTGTTGGTTAGAAGTTTTCATAGGCAAGGTAGGTCTAAAACCGGAAAGGAACTGATAAGCTTCAGGAGCAAGCAAATAGATAGGGTTTTCGTACTCATCATAATGAAACGGAAGTGAATAAATTGGGTTACCGATCGCGTCATAATGAGAAAGATAAGGATCACCAGAATCCTAAGGGGACTGGTAAGTCTGGGAGCTCTGCTGCTAAATAGCCAGCCGATACTCCTTGAAAGAAAGGTCTTCAGGGATCGCCATGGAAATTGAAGTCTCCACCGAAGGCGAAGCCCCTGACGACTCAGTGGTGACAACCAGTGCCGATCCAGCCACACAGACAGTAGGTCTAGTTGGGACAAATGTAACAAAAGGCATCAACGAGACAGGTGTCGTTGGCAACTTCCCTAATGATGGAAGGACCGTCCCCCTCGACGGAGTTGATGCTGCCATGGAGGCAATACGATCCATAATCTAAGGAAAAGACCTATATCTGGCTGGAAGTGACATCAATGGTGAAGGTTGAGAAGACCCTTAAGGGATGCTTTCTGGAAAAATATGGTATTCTTCATCAGAAACAGGAATTCCCTCATTGCCAATGGGATTAGACTAGACCATGTCTGAATCTGCCGTGAGATCTTGTAAAATACTACGGGGACTAGGAGGTATGATAGTAGCCAAAAATGGCGATCCTGATGTAAGGGGGGGAAATGTTCCCCGACCCCAAACCTATTTCTGGAAAAAAAGATCGAAAATGAAGACTCTTAGACAAAACCCAAGGCAAACAAAGACAGGCCAAGTGATCAAAATTTAATGGGCGTGTAATCGTAGGTAGTTTATTTTACCACATTGAAACCAAAAATTCGTTGTTTCATGTTTTAAGAGTCAAGAAACAGGAAAAAGATGACTCTAATCACTTTCAGTTCTAAGCGAGCATGAAAGGACAAGTGCTCGATGATCTTTTCAAATTTATGGAGTCAGTAAAGATCGAAAAGGACTGCTCAAGTAGTCTAGGTAAAAGGGTGTACCAAGTTTCCGTGAACTTCCATATACACCTTGGTAATCAAATGAAAGAAGAATTGACCAAGGACTTGACGTACGTGCAGGTAGTCTCCCCGAATGTTGTGTTCAGTGTATCATGGTTACAAGGTAGTAGACTCGGCTTCCTATGGATAAAATGATTGCAACTTAGAGGGGTCTCCCTTTATATACTCGACGGTACGGGGAGCGCAAGTCCGTACTAGTGTTGTCTGAAGCTAGATGGCAAGCGACAGCTTCTAGGTTTAAAGATGTCGGAACACGTCTCTAACTTATACCACTAGATGTTTCAATAGGTTTTAATGTTGCCTTAGGTTAATTGAGTAATTTTTAAGTTGATCTTGTATTTACGTTTCAATTCCAAGGTCCTACCGAATGTTGGATCTCAAAAATCCCTAAATGCAAGCTACATGCCAAAAGATACCATTTCGTTCGATGAAAGCTATCTACGAGAAAGTTAGGATTTTTCAAGCAATAGAAAATAATAAGAACATGTAGAAGCATCCACTACAGTATCCGATGCAAGTTAATGAAAATGAGAAATCTTTCCTAGAATTGTCCAATGCTAGATATGCGAAAGACTTTCAATTTCACAATGCAAACAAAAATGAAAACATTTTTTTTTTTTTTTAATTTTTCAATGTAATAGAGAAAACAGTGCACTAAATGACATGAAAAATAAACCAAAACACTAGTTCGAGAACGTTAATGCGAGAGTTGAAGCGAAATAATTTCAATCAACCCAAAACAAACATAACAAAACTCAAACCAACGTTGCAATCTCTCAAATTGAAGAAATATTTCAAAACAGACCCATGCAAGCAGTGTGATCTATGCTTGGAGTGACAAGAAGAAAAATTGAACGAAAGAGGCGAGAATCATTCAACCAATGCAATCACTCAAATGGATCAAGGGAGCTGAATGCAACCAAACCAGGAATGAAGTTGACTGTGAAACAAAAGACTCAAACTCCTACAGGAGGCTCAGCATACCAAAGCACTTAAAAACCCTAAGGCTGCGATGCTGATAGGAAACGGACAAACAACTGAAGGAATAAAGCTGATCACAATCAAAAACAATCCCAAAGCACTCAAGACATATCTAAAAATAACCCAGAAGAAAAAGTACTGACCAAAAATCTTTAAAACAGACCAAACCCTAAAACCTACAGGGGTCGGCGCGGCTGTTTGGCTATAATCAGCACCAAACAGGGCATGGCACGGATGCAACACTAGCAACTAGCGCCAATCGGCGTGACTGTCTGAACAGAAAGCACACCAAGCCAGTTCACTCAGGAAAAAGGGAAAAACTTTGAAATACAGAGGTCAGTTCTGACCCTCTGGGGCTGAACAAGGGTCTTAGACTTAGCAGAATAATTAAAAAAGGCAAAATAAGCAAGCAAAGACCAAAAATAAGAACTAATGGATGAAAGAAAAACTCGCATTGATCCCCATCGGAGTCGTCAATTTGTTGGTGAGGTAAATCCCCTCTGCGGATGGAGGCGATCCCACTAGCCCTAGGGTGGGTCTAGCAACAAACAAAACAAGCTATAATATTGATTCCTAGTTAGCGAATGGACGGAGATTCGATAGATGACTTACCGAAGGTCCTATGATGTTGTTGTCATCGAAAAGAGTGGCTTCCTCTCGCTCCTGGTTTGACAGATCACAATCCGCTCACTTTCACGCTCGGACACCTGCAAACACACAAGGAACAATGACAATATACAACATACTAATTCACACTCGTAACTATTAGTTAGTCGAAGAGGACTAAATCAATTGCATTAAATAAACGGCATAGCACAATGATGGAACCAACACCACAATCGAGTATATTAATAAATGAAAGGAAGAGTAAAACCAAGCTTTGACGTCGCAGTCTCCTCCAACAGGGTTCAAGCAGAGAGCATCTCACAAAGGCTCGTCGGGAATTTAGACGGGACTCTCTCTACGGAGTTCTACTTGGTTCTACCTTCTCAATAGAAATTACTCAACTATAGTATTCTTCTCCAATTTCAACTCTTCAGCTGTATAATTCTCTTTGTTCAGCTAGCTTTCATAAAGGGATAAGGCATGTTTTTATAGAGGGAGAGGGAGAGGTTAGGATCCCTATAATTATGGAAGGGAGGCCTACCTTCAAGGAGTGTTCCATAGGAGGTGGAAACCACTACCTAAAGAGGGAGATATGGAAGAAAACTTTCGCCTCTAATTTTTAAAAAACATTCCTAAAACAGCTCGATGCGGGCACTGCACTGAGACAGAGCACCAGGTGGCACGGGCTCTAGTGAAAATCTTCCACATCGGCGCGAGGGGTGAACTAGCTACCCGCGCCAAGGCCAAAACATAGGTTTTGTGTGTTTTGTTTTTAGGAAATGTCCAACAAGAGAAATGATGTCCTTATGCAGAAGGATGCAAAGAAGGTGTTTGAAAAGTATGACACTGCTCACAAGTCACGGGAATAACCCTCCAATATGCAGGGCAAGGGATTGCAAGGACGGTGACAAAATGTTGTGTAACACTTAGCCCTAGGGGCTTACACTTAACTCCACCCAACGTTTAAAAAAAAGACCCGAACCTTCGTTTAGCACAACATGTTGACGACCCGACTGTGCTTGTAACGTGCCCGGCTAACCCAAACACGTTCATCTCGGGTCTTCCTCCGCCCATACTGTCACTCCTTTGCACAAGGGCTCGTTCACTGCTACACGGGGATGCGTTCAGGGTGACCCATAAACGTTCAGGTCGGGTCGTGCCCAACTAACCCAAACGCGTTCAGCTCGGGTCGGGTCTGCCCACCAAGCATCATTTTTTTAAACATGATTTTTGAAACAACCTTTAAGCCAATGCCCTAGGGCCACGTGGTAGCCTCCAGGAAGGCCACATGGCACACTCTGATAGGGCCCCAAACCATATAAAAAAATAATATTTTACCATAAAAAAAATTTGAAGATGACAAATTTTTGAGTTCAAAGGTCCTGTTTTGAAGGTTATTGGGCATTTTAAAACTCCAATATCTTCTTCATACGACATCGGATTTGGGTCTCGTTCATGGTGCCAAAATCACAGCGATGAGGCCTATCCAGTCGTTCAGTTTGCAGCCAATTCTGAGCAGTTCCAATTTTGAGCATTTTTTTTCTCTTGGACATGATCACCTGATCACACCTCCCCATTGGGAAGATTTTGGACCCCAAAAGTCTTCAATTACCTATTAAGAAGATGAGGGTACATATCCCTCACCTTTTCCACCTCAATCCACTTTGCCTTACTTGGTTTGATGCCTTTAATACCAACCCGAACATAATCAACATTTCCCCTCCTTGAAGTGTGTGTCCTTTTGTCAAGGATAGCATCCTTTTTCACCTCATCCAAAAATTTTGCTGATAAATCCTCTATGGATGGCAGTTGATTGTCACTTTCATAATCAGCAATTAAAGGAGGTTCATACAAACGTAAATTTTCCACATTCACAACGGAATACATTTGCATATATGAAGGCAAATCTAGTTGAAAATCATTATTTCCAACTTGTTTAAGGATCTTGAATGGACCATAACGAATAGGCTTCAGATTTTTACCTTCTCCTTGCATTCTTTCCTTAATAATATGCAGCCATACCTCATCTCCTTCTTAAAACTTATGATCAACTCCATGTCTGTCATGCCTCTCCTTGTACTTGCCTTGACTTTTTTCAAGATGTTCTTGAACCTACTGATGTATGAGTTGAATTATTTCAATGAAAATGTGAGCTTTGTCAATGTCACTATGTCTGTCAATTGCCACATCCTTCACAAGAATGAAATCTAAAGGTGACTTAGGCAAATACCCAAAGAAAGCTTCAAAAGGTGAAGTATTTGTAGAAGAGTGCTTGGCCCGGTTGTAAGCATGTTGAATGTAATGCAAGTGCTCATCCCAAAGCTTGGGATGCTTGCTCCAATAACCTCTCAAAATATTTACAATGGTTTTTTTCACTACCTCTATTTGGCCATCTGTTTGCGGATGGAAAGCGGTACTCTTCTTCAACTTGGTGTCCATCATCTTCCATAGATTGGACAAAAAATTCCCAACAAATCTAGAATCCCTATCACTAATAATAGAAGTAGGCAAGCCATAATGAACCCATACATGTTGAAAATATAAATCAGTAGTTTGTTCAGCAGTTATAGATTTCTTACATGGCATAAGAATACACATCTTGCTGAATCTATCAACTACTACATAAAGATAATCATGCTGCTTTCTAGATAATGGTAGACCTCCAACAAAATCCATAGAAACACTTTCCCATGTTCTAGAAGGTACCGTCAATGGCGTATATAAACCAAACTTCCTATTGCTAGGCTTGCTTGTAGCACATAATGAACAACCTCTAATGAAACGTGAAACACTATCTACCATGCGAGGCCAATAACAATACCTCTGTAAATGTGCCACCGTTTTGCTTACCCCGAAATGTCTAGCAATAAGAGAAGAATGAGCTTCTCTCTTGATGCTTAGTCTCTCCCCCTATGGTATACATAACTTGCCCATATGAAACAGCAAATTATTATGCAAATGATAATCATTCTCCTCAACATGATTCCCTTCACTCAAGTTAGCATACACATCCTTAAAATCAACATCTGATGCATATTGTTCTATGTAGCTCTCATGTACAATAGAATCATTCTTAAGTAAAATAGTAGCACTAATAATAGGCCTTCAAAGCATATCAGCAACTTTATTGAAAATACCTTTCTTGTACCTTATTACCAAGTGAAATTGTTGTAGGAAACCCATCCATCTGAAATGTCATGACTGTTGTAATTTACTTTGCGGCTGCAAGTACTGTAAAGGTTGATGGTCGGTATGAACAACTGTTTATTTGCCCATCAAATAGTGTTTCCAGTTTTTGACATTTTTTACCAACGCATACAACTCCTTATCATATGTAGGATAATTCACGACAACACCATTAAATTTCTCAGAATGAAATGCGATAGGCTTACCATGTTGTAAGAGAACTGCACCCATGGCGTAATCACTAACATCGGTCTGAATCTCGAATGGATGTCTCAAGTCCGGTAATTCAAGGACTGGATATGAACTTATCTTCTCTTTCAAAGACTCAAAATATTTATGTTGCTTTCCTCCCCATTGGAAAGCACGCTTCACACTTGTCACTGCATGCATAGGAGCTGCTATGGCAGAGAAGTTAGAAATAAACTTCCTCCAATACTGAGCTGCACCCAAAAAACTTCTTACCTATGTAATGGATTTGGGAGTAGGCCAATTCACAATGGCTTCTACCTTAGAAGGATCAATTCCCAAAGCACCTCCTCCTACTATGTGTCCCAAATAAATCAAAGAAGTCTTTCCAAATTCACACTTTGACATTTTAAGAAACAACTAATTTTTCTTCAAAATATCAAGTAATTCTTAACATGCATGACATGCTCTTCTCTAGTCTTGCTGAAAATTAATATGTCATCTAAGTAGACAATAACGAAATCATCAAGAAAAGGATGTAAGACATCATCCATTACCTACATGAAAGTTGCAGGTGCATTGCATAAACCAAACGACATAACAAGCCACTCAAAGAGTCCCTGTTTGGTTTTAAATGTTGTCTTCGTAATGTCACTTTCTGAAATTCTAACTTGATGATAACCACTACCTAAGTCTAACTTAGTGAAATATTTAGCATCTTTCATCTGATCTAACAAATCATATATCCTTGGGAGTGGGTAACGATTCTTTACCGTTATCTTGTTCAATGCCCTGAAGTCCACACACATGCACCACGTTCCATCTTTCTTTGGAATCAACACTATCGATGACCCACATGGCGAAGTGCTTGGTCTTATGAATCCTTTGTCCAAAAAGTCTTTAATTTGCCTCTTGATTTCAACATTCTCCATGATAGACATGCGGTACATGCCTATGTTAGGAAGAGGACAATCTTGATGTAACTGGATTTCATGCTGAATCTCCCTTTTAGGAGGTAAACCTGTCGGTTCCTAAAACATCTCATGATTTGCATCAACTACATCATATAAATATAATTTAAGCTTGGAATCACAATTTTCAAATGACTCATGATTCACATCAACCTTGGGCTTAACCATGAGAAGTACAAAACTCTTACTAGAATTCACTAGCCTTTTTAACTATCCCGCATTTACCATCGCTATATTTGCCTTCTTGTGATGCTCTCTGACAATGAACTCCTTTCCATCCTTAAAGAGATGATACTTATTTTCATGGCGATGGAAGATCGCTTTCCTGTCAAATAAGTAAGGACTTCCCAAAACAATTCCTGATATATCAAGCGGTACTACATCAAGTTCAACCGTGTCAATAAAGTGTGCAGTAATCACGAATCACAATATGCACTTTCTTGAGACTTGTAAATTTGCATCATTGCATATCCACCCAAGTGGATAAGGCTTTGGATTTGGAATAGTCTCAAGTTTAAGTTGTTTGAACAAGCCTTCCGATATAATATTTTCTTGTGACCCACTGTCAAACAGTGTATCAATTTTTGTATGTTTTGAGACTACCCTCACATGGAACAATTCAATTCTTTCTTCCTCATTTTGAGTTTGTACATGACAGTTTGAAGTAATAGTGCTTGGCTTAGTTTCAGTTTCTTTTCCTTTCATACTTTTCAAACCCATGGCCGCAATTTTGGTTTTGTCACCTGAATCATCACCTAAGTCTTGTGGTGTAGTTGTAATAGCTGTGGTTTTCTTCTTTCCTTTGTTTTTGTTAAACTGAGTTCTTTTTTCAGGATGTAATTTCCAATAGTTTTTCTCTTCATGGTCTTCTCTTGAATAATGTTTACATATCACTTTCTCACCCTCTTGTTTGATAGATGCATTCTTTTTTCCTTTTCCCTTAAAGGTTTTGTCTTTGTTTTTCCTCTTAAAAGGCTTGTTTCTACCCTCATCAAAAGTGTTTTTCCCTCTAGCCTCTAAATACGTAGCTTGTACACAAACTTCATCTAGACTAGTAGGATTGAACATAAGGATAGTGTGTATAAGGTAGCTATGCAAACCACCTATATATTTCAGCAAAGTATCTTGACTTTGTAAGTCTACCCCTAATAAGAGTGCTCTTCTCCTAAACTCTTGGGTGTAGCCTTGTAAATTTTGTCCCTTAAGCTCTCTGAAGTTTTTCCAGTTCATGATAGCCTTTTGTAAATGAGCTAATGAATAAAATTGCTTTTTAATTGCAAAAATAAATTCAACCCGTGATAAAGTGGTCTTACCATGTTTTTTAATTTCATCCTTGGTCTTGGCTTCCCACCATACCAATGCTGCTCCATCCATTCTCAAAGAGGCTAACTGTATCTTGGTGTCATCATCATGAAGGTTCTATATCCTCAAGTAAACTTCCAATTGTCTTATCCAATTGTCAAGTTTCTCTGCATTGACTTCACCGTTAAACATAGGCAACTCAAATTTAACATCAAGCTTTAAAAATGGAATTTTACCAGTGGTTTTAGACTTGTGAGATTGATTCACCGAAGTTGAGTATGATGATTTAGAGGAAGAGGATGAAGATAGGGATGGTGGATCACCATTTCCTCTGTGTCCTTTCTTTGACTTGTCATCACTTTTCTTTCCTCCTGAAGAACCCTCTCCTTCTTTCTGGTTTTTAGACCCTTCTCCAAAAATCCTGGCATTCCTTTCTTGGTATAGTATCCTCACCATCTCTGTCATATCCAAGAAAGCCCTTCGGAACACCTGTTCCTCTTCTTTGGGATCCATATCTTCAAGAGCTTCTCCCTCTCTTGAATACATGCTTGAATCTGCTTCTATGGCTCTTGGAGGTGGCTCTCTAACCCTTCTTGGTTGTGGATTACTTTGTACACTAACCAAATTTCCTTCACCTCTCTTGAGTTTAAGCCTAGTAAGCATCAAAACTTGCAAACAATCAACTGTATCTTTGCACAAAAAAAATGTTGAGTAAAACTCTAGCTCCTAAGGCTGAAATCCTTAGCTCTGATACCTTCTGATCTAAAAATGAAACTATTTGTATCTGCTGTTAAAAGTATTCATTTCCATTTAATTAAGTGTGCAAAGAGTTTGTCATGTCTTGCAAATTAAACAAAGTGTTTTTGGTAACTTTTTTTGAGTTTATGTGTGAGGGAATGTTAATTAAAATTATTGTTTAACATCTTGAATCGGAAATACACAATAGAATAACTTCACCATAACAACACAGCAACATGATGAGACTTTTCACCCCTCCTGGGCTACATCTGTCGGATCCAAGGCTCCCAATGGGCATGTCCTTTCTCTATTAGGTTTCTCAACAGTGAGAAAGAATCCTAAACAGGCTGAAACAGCTGTGAAAATGAATTCAGAAGATAGAAACAAGCTAAGTATGGCTTTTATTTCACCTCGGGTCAGGTCTGCCCACCAAGCATCATTTTTTTAAAACATGATCTTTAAACCAACCTTTGAGTCAATGTTATGGGGCCATGTGGCAACCTCTGGGAAGGCCACATGGCACCCTCTAATAGGGCCCCAAACCATTTGTTGGCCGGATAAATCGATCTTGCGGACAAGACCGATCTCCCTAGTATCATAAGATAGTCTAGCAACAAACAGACAATTAAATCTATCTTTATCTAGATATATAACGATTTATAAGTAAATGCTACAAAGGTGTTACGATCCTACCTTGATCCAACGCTTGTTTGTAGTAGTCGTCCTTCAATCGCCCAAAAGAGTTATCTTCGAAGATCTGAAATCACAAACAAACAAACATCAAATAGCACCTGCATAGCATATATTCATAAATCATATCTATTATGGTGATCAAGTAATCCATAAAATAAACAATCAGTTGACAGGTTATTGAGAAAAACAAACTTATTTGTATTAACTTTGAAATAGTAGAAGAACCTTACAACCTTTTCAGCCTTGATTTTGAACAGGTCTTCCCGGGGTCCAAAGCAGGGATTTCCTTTACTCTGACAAGCCTTGCATGCTTCCAACCGAGATACATACAGGTATGTAATCTTTCCTCATTAAATCTCAGCTAAAGGAGTCTAAGTTCCAACAGCACTTTACCTCAAATAACACTAAAGCTTGAACTCCTCCATTGTCTAGTAACCCTTTGAGGTTGCCCTATGCCTCTTTTTATAGTGAAAAAGAGGAGGTTAGAGTTCCACCTATGAAGGGATAGAATCCTCCTTCAAAGGGATAAGCTCCTCACGTCAAGGGGTTAGCTCAATAAGGCATGGGATACATGAACCTGAAAAGAGCAGACTTGCCACCGCAAGACTCCTTCCAGAAGCTTCTAAAAATGACTGAAAGTGAGCTTTTTGAGTTTACTTGCACCCTTTTAATATTTTACAGGGGTCCGCATCCTTAACACAGAGAAATTACGGTCAGGTATGCAGGAGACATGACCATTAGGTGTGGGGCCGCAGGTAAGACAAAGAGAAAGTGCGATACCAGAGTTTTAGAGACTTTTGAGAGCTTTTCTCTTTTTTTTAAGGCTTGACATGAGGAACTGATGTTTTTGGACTTGCAAAGGAGGAAAGTATGAGTGATAATGAGCTCATACGGACAATGAAATGTCAAGGTGACAATTTTCAGTGCAAAAGATTGCCCCCTAAAGTGAGAAGTCTGTAATAGATGAAGATAGAGTCTGTCATGTATGAAGAGTGAAGTACTTTATCATTTCAAGGATCATCCTGTGGACACCCCAGTCAGAACCTGTAAAAACATTCAATGAAAAATATATATATGTATACATATCATCGTTGAGGTAGGCATTCCCATACTTAGATCAAAACTAACTAGAAAACTGACTTAAACTGTTCTGATATAGGAATGATTTTTCAATACATCAACAGTATAGACATGTGTAGACACAGTATGGACACAGCCATTTGTTTATGAATATTCCACTGTATAAATAAATAAATAAATCCCTCGCAGCCTAGATGGTAGAAACTAGATCCAGGGTCTTGATTTCCGCTTCTCGAAATAGTACGATTCTATCCATGTGAATGAATGTGTCGAAGTTGAACATGGTAGAAACCACTTCATTACCGATCAATAATGTGAATTGTTAACAAGTGTGAGAGTAACCACCAGTAATTTCAATGGCCCTCAAAGTACTCAGTACAATCCATGCAATTTGAATGAATGAGCTGAAGTCGAACATGTCACAAAATCATTCGATCGAACGTCAATGATGCAACCTGTCGTCGAAGGCGAGAAACATGCCATTAAGGCATGCAGATTTCAAGGTACTGATGATTTCTAGGTCGACTTTCTAGATAATGAGATGTCGTCAATAGAAAGTGATCCGTCGTAGGCAAGCCCACAACACGAAATCATAGATCAAGTTTTGAATAAATATATTGGCAAGGACTGACTCAGGGATGGTCAAAATGGAAGAAAAATATTTTGAAGATGAATGGATTGTTTGAACTGCCTTCTTGAACACATAACGACATTGCAGATGGCTTGGTAACAATTGACCCAAAGCTAATACCTAGAAACCGGCTGAAGACTTTCAATGTGGTTTGATTAATTGTTAAGCAAAGGATTTCCCAACCTAGGTGAACAAAAGTGCTGTGTTCAATAGTGGTTAATGGTTTTCCGAAAATCAAAATGTAACAAACAGGTTCTTTTTTCTCTCTTTTCCCCCACCATTTCTGGCAAGTACCTCTTTATTTTTGACAAGCTTGAGGAGGATAACATTTTCTTGTTTATAAGCTCATCCTTCGGATGAGTCCAACTTAGTTTAAAATTCAAACCCTAAGAAGGAGTGGTTTGTTCCTGTTTTAAAATTGAACAGGTCCTTTACTGTTAAATTTTAATGAGTCCAATATAGGAAAAACTCGGTGTTTTTCAATTTTAGGGAGACAGAAGAAAAAACTTAAGAAAACTCCATGGGTGTAATTTTTCGTAAATTTAGTCTCTCGAGCCCGAAAAAGGATAAAATCATGCGGGAGAGAACTCTATTAACCGTAATTAGTCAACGTATACCTTTTTCATAAATAGTCCATTTCAGTCCATAAAAGGGGTAAACTTATACTGAAGGGACGATCATTCATTTATTTTAACGAGTTCGAATAATCAAGTGCTTGGCAATCTTTTCAATTTTCGAGAGTCTGAAAAGGGCTTAAAAGAGGACTCCAATTTTTCGCTTTTTCTGTAAATTTTAACGAGTTCGAAAAAGTGATAAAAATTTACTCATATGGCCGACTTTCAATTTAATTTACGAGCAAGAAAACACGGAAAGAACTCGGCATTTTCATGTGTTTTACGAGAACGAAAGATAGCAAAATAATCTCGGGATTTTCATGAGTTTAACGAGTCTTGAAAATAATAACCGAAATGGACTCAAGATAGGTTTCATTTTTACAAAAGCTTGAAACAGAGAAAAAATATGCTTCATATAGGTTTTAATGCCCCCTAAGCGTAACTGCTAGAGCGCATGCCCCCCCAGCTTCATTTCATTCAACTAAACAGACTACTAGTAATTAATAGTTGGATGGAATGAAGGTTCATTTACGAGATCATATGAAAGACCTGGCCTAAAACTGTAAGAAAATTATGCAAAAACTGAAATAACTAACCTAAATATATGACTTAACATTTACGAGATCTAGTCAAAGACTCGACTCAATTAGGGGAGGATTTGTTTCATTTTTTAACGAGCTTAACACAGAGAAAAGAATTGTCCTCAAATCTACTCTCTACAGTCTACCTATATAACCTAATGATTCATTTTTTAATGAGGTTGACACAGGAAAAGAACTGTCCTCATGGCCCACTGATTCATTTTTTAACGAGGATTACACATTAAAAGGAATTATCCTCACACTCACTGATTCATTTTTTAACGAGATTGACACAGTAAAAGGAACTCTCCTCACGGGCCACTGATTCATTTTTTAACGAGGTTGACACAGTAAAAGGAACTATCCTCACCAAACTTCTTGATCATGGCTTCCAAATAGAAGAAACACATGTCAAGGGACGCACCTCGATCATGGCTTCCAAGAGGTTTTCATCAAATGGAAGAACGGTTCTATGAAAGGAACACATGTCAAGGGACTCAAAAGGGATAAGAACATCGCATTCAAATAATCCCATAGATTTTTTCATGTCAATTACCGGATCTAAGTCAAAGGAATTCGAGAAAACAGTGAGAGGCTCGCTTGCATCGGCAACTAAAAACATGGGACTAGTTGCCACATAATTAACCCATGGCGGGGTAGATAGCACTTTCGTATGAGGAAAATTTAGGGATGTCAGATTATTGGTAGTCGAATCAAGACTAGGGAACGAAAGCTGGTCTATAGTCACAATATTTCCATTGTGAGGGAAAGACATCACGTGAAAGAGTGTCGATACCACAGCTTTCATTGCATAAACATAGTCTCGCCCAAGGAGTAAATTGAAATCCAAGGGGCCTCGAACTACCATAAGATCAATACATACAGTTTTACCTTCCAAAGTAATAGAAAAATTAGGAAGGATCCCTAAAGGTTCACTAATGGTTCTGTTAAAAGCTTTCAGATTTTGCGTAACAGGCACGAGCCGAGGGGAACCCAAAGCTTTCCAAACAGTTGAGGATAAAATACTAACAAAAGCACCTTCATCTACATGTGTGCGGAATATGCTCCTACCACCAACCTTCACAATGATTTGGAAATGGATGGAGGAAGGAAGACGAGGTTCTGTCAGTCTATTCCAATCAAAGGAAAAGACCTCAGTACTTGGAGGGGGTTCTGTAGAAACAGGTGAAATGCCCCCTGGCATAGAAGAACCTGAGCAGTATGAAGTTCGCTCCCTTCAGGGAGAGTGGGATCGACCGAATGGGAAATTGAGTCGACCACTTGATCAACTAATGGATTATCAACCTGAGTGATATGAGTTTCACTTTCCAATGGAAGAGTGGGATTGATTGTACTTGGAATTAGATCAATCACTCTGTCAGTTGACGGTAGGTTGGGAGAAAGTTGACGGTAATCAGTTGAAATTTCTTGCTGTGGAACAGTAAGGTTTTCCAATAATTTTGAGGCTTCATCCATGTGAGGGAAAATGTGAGTTTTATGGCTCCCTTTGCACAACTTACAAGGAAACCTAACTTTACCCTTTTTCCCAGGAACCTGACTATCATTGTTTGATGGATCAATGGAAAGTTGATGAGATTTTTCTGACCATACTTTCAAGACCTTTGGAATACCAGGACAATTGATAAGGAAGTGGTCACCCTTACAAATCCTGCAAGGGTATTTGGGTTTACGATGCATGTTAGAGGTTTCCTCAACACTACTAACATTTACAGCCATGGTTGGTTGGTTGAATTCTTTCTTATCTTGCTTCTTCTTCTTCCCTTTCGTCTTCTTCTTAGTCACCTGGTTACTAGCATCAAGGCTTTTACCAAGTGAAGAGGAAGAAAGGGAGGAAGACATATTGGGCGAAGAAGGTAAAGGGTCAATAGAAGGTTGGTGATGTTGAGATGGTGAACTCTGTTGAGGTGAAGCATTCGGTTGAGGTGGCACAATTGGAGTATTCGAGGCCAACGAAGTTAAAAATAACCATATCGGTAAACCTATTGTAAATCCAGGTAATGACAATGTAGCCATATAAGGAGGACCAACATTTCCAAAGCAAGGAAAAGTACTAGGATTTTCGTTAAGAGGGGTTCCTTGGTTGGTAAATTCCAGAACAGTTGCCATTGTATTCAACTTCAGTGAATTTTATTAACAATTTAAAACAAAATTAACAATTCACAATTCACACCTAACATTAAAATTCACAAATCACACCTATGGTCTCTAAAATTAAAAACAAACAAATTAACACGCTCTATCAAATCTACGAGTCAAACCACACACAAACAGTAGATTCCCGCACTAAAAACACTAGTTGGTGATGAAACCCAAATTCGTAGAATTTTAATGCAGAAATGGCAGTTGGAACAGTTACCCTGACAACCTACTTAATGAAACAGACCGGTGCAAGTTTCTCCACTATGCCATCTCAAGTGAAGATAACCCTCCGGAGAGTCCAAGTGAGTCTAGTCGACGTCTGCTCTAGGTACAGTGGGATCTTCTCTCCACCGTCACCTTGGGAAATAATCCTATATTTTATGGCCACTAAGGTTACCAACAGAAACAAATATACCTGGGGGAACAATCTACGATCTGACACACACGCAAGGGCAGAGTAACAAATCTCAATCCCCTTGAAGGCTCTGCGACATAATCCAAGGTTTACCGACAAGTGACCCCAGGCTCCTCGACAATGGTCAATCCGAGGTTTACCATTGTTAATACCTGTATATCTTCTATCATTCCCAATGAGGAAGGATTGATTACCTCACTGGTTCATATATGATCTCGTGCTTGACTCCTTTAAGAGGAGCTTCCCAGAGCATACATGCAACAATTGGAATTTTTCCTACCGCAAGATCGACTACTTGTTTGTTTTACTGTCTTGGAGAGTTAACTAAAACCTATTCCAAGACACTAGCCTAAGCTATATTGGTGGAAAGAGCCCTAAAAATTTAAAAATTACTAGATGAATTTTAATTAAGCGCTGTGTTATTTAGGCTGTTATTACTCAAAAGGGTAAATGGATATGAAACCAATGGTGTTATGACCCGACCCAAAACTGAATGCAATCGAATATGATAATGTAATCTTTTCAATTCGATGAATTCTAACTAAAGTAAGGAGAGAGTTTCCATTCACTTCCAACAATGCAAAAAATTGATCACTAAGAGAAAATATAACAAATTCTCTAATGCACTAATTTCATCAAGAAAAACTAATGCTAATCAATTCAAAACAATTTTTTTATTTTTGTGTTTTTAAAACAAGCATAAAAACATGTAAATTCAAATTAAAGAAACTGATCTAAATCTACGATTGATTTTTCAGAATTTAAGCTATGCAATTGTAATCTATGCACAATTCACTTGAAAAGTATGCAAATGTAATCTATGCACATTTTTCACTCATATTCTGAAAATGAGAATTCTAATTACGCAAATGTGATCTATGCAAGAGAATTCTCAAACACAAGATGATTCTAATGTAATCTAAGAACCAATCAAGTGCAAGTAAATAAAATTGGGGGAGAGTTCCAAAGATCAAAAATAAAAGTACTCAAAGGCGATTAACACTCATACACAATTTAGCCCCCCCCCCCGGCAAATGAAGGGGAAATTTTTTTGCAAAAACAAAAGCAAAAAGATGCAAAATTGTGAAAAGACTGAGACAAACCTCCAAGTAATGACCAAAGGAAATCAAATTAATAATTTCTCAAAAAAGAGACTCAAAACACCCAATTAACTTAACAGAGATTGATGAGATGAAAAATTTGCTGAAAGAAACTCATAAACAAGGCTTTTTGACAGAAAAATACAGATCTAGGTAGATGCTAAGAATCCTAAATTAAATCTAAACTTAAACTGGAAGAATAAATCTTAAGTTTTTCAAACATTTTAACAGGGTCCGCAAGCTCCAGATGCAACAGGTGTGGTCCCGCACTGGTTACTTAAGGAAAGTGCGAAGATGCCCGCACTGTGTGTGAAGACAAAGTGCGGTCCCCAGAAAATTTCAAGAAAAACACAAAAGACTTCAAAACTTTTCAAAGCAAAGTAAACCTAAGCTACCCAAGCTAGTATAGATCAACCAAAAACCAGAAGAAAAAAAATCATTTTCTCAAGTCAAAACAAAGGAAAACCAAAAATCAAAAAACTTTCCCCAGCGGAGTCGCCAATTTGTTGGCCGGATAAATCGATCTTGCGGACAAGACTAATCTCCCTAGTATCAGAAGATAGTCTAGCAATAAACAGACAATTAAATCTATCTTTCTCTAGATATATAACGATTTATAAGTAAATGCTACAAAGGTGTTACGACCCTACCTTGATCCAACGCTTGTTTGTAGTAGTCGTCCTTCAGTCGCCCGAAAGAGTTATCTTCGAAGATCTGAAATCACAAACAAACAAACATCAAATAGCACCTGCATAGCAGATATTCATAAATCATATCTATTATGGTGATCAAGGAATCCATAAAATCAACAATCAGTTGATAGCTTATTGAGAAAAACAAACTTATTTGTATTAACTTTGAAATAGTAGAAGAACCTTACAACCTTTTCAGCCTTGATGTTGAACAGGTCTTCCTGGGGTCCGAAGCAAGAATTTCCTTTACTCTGATAAGCCTTGCACTCTTCCAACCGAGATACATATAGGTATGTAATCTTTCCTCATAAAATCTTAGCTAAAGGAGTCTAAGTTCCAACAGCACTTTACCTCAAATAACACTAAATCTTGAACTCCTCCATTGTCTAGTAACCCTTTGAGGCTACCCTATGCCTCTTTTTATAGTGCAAAAGAGGAGGTTACAGTTCCACCTATGAAGGGATAGAATCCTCCTTCAAAGGGATAAGCTCCTCACATCAAGGAGTTAGCTCCTTAAGGCATGGGATACATGAACCTGAAAAGAGCGGACTTGTTACCGCAAGATTCCTTCCAGAAGCTTCTAAAAATGACTGAAAGTGAGCCTTTTGAGTTTACTTGTGCCCTTTTAATATTTTACAGGGGTCCGCATCCTTAACACAGAGAAAGTGCGGTCAGGTACGCAGGAGACATGACCATTAGGTGCGAGACCGCAGGTAAGACAAAGAGAAAGTGCGATACCAGAGTTTTAGAAACTTTTGAGAGCTTTTCTCTTATTTTTAAGGCTTGACATGAGGAACTGATGTTTTTGGACTCTCAAATGAGGAAATTATGAGTGATAATGAGCTCATACGGACAATGAAATGTCAAGGTGACAATTTTCAGTGCAACACCATATTAAAAAAAAAAAAAAAAAAAAAAAAAAAAAAAAAAAATTGCCATAAAAATTTTCTGAAGATGACAATTTTTTTAGTTTAAAGGTCTTGTTTTGAAGGTTATTGGGCGTTTTAAAAATTCAATATCTTCTTCATACGACATCGGATTTGGGTCTCGTTCATGGCGCCAGAATCGCAGTGACGAGGCCTATCCGATCGTTCAGTTGCAACCAATTTTGAGCATTTTTTTCCTCTTGGACATGATCACCTGATCAGGTGAAAGAATCACAACATTAAATACCATAGGAATCATTCCTAGAAGAATTTCCAAAGTTGATGGATCGGAGGCCTGAAGGATATCCAATAGAAAATTAAACATATCTAAGACCTATTCCATATTGTCTCTACATCCATTTTAAAACCTCATTTCTAGTACTTTGCATTCAAACTCTATTCATGTTTTGATTTTGTTTACGATAATTAGTTGGTGCACATTCTAATCATTTACATCAATATCAAAATTACTTGAAGCATTTCCCATGTTTTGTGTGGTAGCAACACCCTTTTTGTTGGACCTTCTACTTACTGAGAGAGATATTCCATACCTATGCCACTACTTGCCTAAACGCATGAATATTTTGCAATACATATCCCTAATGGATGACCTACACCCAACCTTGCCTATCTCTACAATTTTGTTATTGAAATTCGTATCATATAGTCACCTTATATATTTCTATTATTTTCCTCATTCTATGGCATACTGAGAACTACAAGAGACAAGACTTAGTGTTTCTATCTACCTCTTCAAAAAAATTGCTTGCAAGGTGAAACTCCATCTGTACATGTCTACTAGAAAAATGTGTTGAAAAGTGTAACTAGGTTCAGTCTTCATAATTTGTATCATTGTATATTTTATGTAAAGAAGAAAAAGGAAAAAGAAATTTTTGAAAAATGTAATTTGGGTAAATTTACCCCAAGAAATCAAGTCGGCCCTCCTAATGTCAAGTCGGCTCAATGAAAATTTGTCTTTTTTTCATATGAAAAGTTGTGTGTTGTGTATAGGCATCTGTCCTCCTCCATTTGGGAAATAATTTTTTGTGATTTATGCGATCACATATGAAGTGGAGAATGCAAAGTTCTGAGGTTATGTGTTTTGCAGGGGTCAGCAATTTTTTGAGGCTACATATCTGAAAAAGTGTGAGATTTCTAGGCTACTAAAGATGTGAATCAATGTGAATTTTACTGGGCAACAAAAGGACTAAAACAAGAGAAAATTTTCTGTGGAATTTTTGGAGAGCTTGACTTGGTTTTTTGGAGGATAGATTTGGGTCTTAGATTTCTCACATTGATATGATTCTATAAGAACATATTTTTTGGGTTTTCCCCTTGGAGTGGTTTTTCCCCGGCTTTGATCCTATATCTTGTGTTCATTGTTTTATGTGATCTTCATGTTTGTATTTTGGTAATTGTTTGATGAAAAGAACGTATTAAAAGAAATAATAAGCCAAAAAATTCACAAATAATCACCATGCTAATATAAATCAACCCTAACACATAATTACATTGATTTCTCAACAAAATTCACTTTAATAATCCATTTTTATCAATGAAATTGATGCATTCAAGATGGTTTGAATGCTTATACAAAACAATGGATAACATTTGGCTCCAACTTGGGGACAAGTGTTGTTCTTGGGGCCATTTGAGAACCTTAGAATCTCTGGTTATGCAATCACTTCATGGATGGGATGCTAAAGTGAATTCAATTATATGATGTAGCCACCTCATAATATCAAGAGAATCTCCCTTTCCTTTGTGCTTATTGATCATTGTAAATAGGGACACAATGAATTCAAGGTGCTTATATACCAAAATTTATTTTAAATTATTAAAGATTACAAATTGCTCCATAAGAAGCTTCATACACCTTCCTAATGTGCCTTAATTTGTTGTAGACTACCTGAGGATTTATCTTCTCTAATCACCAATATAAATACCTAGAACATAGATACAATTTGAGCATATATTTGAATAATATTTCCCCGTGTTGATGAAAAAAAACATGAAAATATCTTTTGATCTAACTACATATCGATAACTTCTTCCTCTTGATTCATTAGTAACATTACTGATTTCAATGCTTGAATAGTGAAAAATACACTCATGTATTTCAAAAAATGAAGAAGAAATATCTTCCAATTTCCTCGCATTAGTATCACTTGGTACAGACCCCTCAAAATAGGATTCTTCTGTTATGGGAAATGTTTCAAATTTACAATCACTTTGATTAGGTTGTGTTCTAATCCAATATGATGCTCATTAAATTTCCCAATTGAGTCAACTCCTCTAATATTTTCAATATCCATATCCCATTGACAAAAAATGACTTCTCGTTTAGGTTCTAACTACAAATTTTGATTGTATAAGATGTTATCAACTTCTTTGCATTTATTTCAAGCCTTAGCCATATATGATGAACCAAAACTCTATCTAAAAGTTGTGTTCTTATTTAAATGGATTTCGGGATGCATGTTATAGATTTATAGTACCTTTTTGCACTTATTATAATGAGGTTTTCCATTAATGGTCATGGAGAAAGCGCCTCTCCTTGAATTACCTAAGATGAAATGTTCTAAATTCTATGATGAGGGTCTAAAATATGAATATTCTTCAACTACATGAAAATGGAACACAACAACTTACTTACATTTATTTTCTATGATGGTTCCTTTAAAACCTTCATCATAGTTAGCATCATAACAAGGATATGAATGAAATTGTAGCACATAAAATTTGTGATCAGCCTATATCAAATCAAGCAGTGAATTCATCACCTCTGCATTAAGGTAACAAGTAATATCCATGAGTTGTGCTTCTAAGCTTGCATAAATCCCTTCATTGGTGCAACCAATAACAGCTTCAAAAATATGATGCATATCTTCCTCCAAAATAAATATTTTCACCATTTTTTTGGGGTTTGCAATATTGTCTCCCTCAATCTTGATGTTGCTTCCTTTATTTATAACGACTGTAAAACCATATCTCTCTCCTTGGTCTAGGATATCATTTTCTCCAATGAGGGAAAGATATTCTTCCTGCTTTAAGGTTGTTAACAACCCCTGTTCTCTTTTTGGACGACCAACATATCATCAAAGTTTAGAACCTCAATATTTGAATTAGCATCTTCTATAATTTTCAAATAAAAGTTAGCATTGTCTATATTGGGACAAAAGAATAATTCCTTTATTGAGCTACCATAAAAGCATCCATGTATCAATGGAATCTGTGACAACCCCCACCTTGGTTGTGAAAAAAATTGTCGTTATGTTTCTCAAAGGGAAAATAGGGACCACCTTTTCAAAAAATTCATCATCGCTAATGCATTTGTTTCCTTCAAAATGTACAAAAATGCCTTCTTGTTGTAGGGTTACCAACAAGTGCTAATAAATGTGTTCATATTTTTGTTGTCTACAGTCACAAAACCTAATAAATATTTTTTTCAAAGCTTTGAGAGAATGAATTATCTTGGGACTACAAGTGTACTTGAACCAACCATAATTCCATAGTCCCAATGAAAAAATAAATAATTATATAATATTAGTGCCTCTCTCTAAGACTATATATAAATTTGTGTGTCTTCAAGGAAACAAATAATTCTAGGGTTTCCTTGGATTTATAACTAACAAGCTAGGGAAAATAAACTAAGTTACCCTAGGTTTTAAGATCCAATGTTTCAAATTTTCTAGATAATTTCAAGAAAGATAATGTTATCTCTATCTCTTAAATACTTGGAAGAAGGGTTTACCTCAACAACAATGAAAAATACCAAATAAAATAACTTAATGCATGAAAATTGATCCCAAGGAACATAATACCAAGATAACACAATTAATTTAACTTACTTCACCATGCATCATCTAAGATGCCATATGCATCCATGAAAAGAGATCACAATACACCACAATTTGACCCAAGAAAAGTAGCTTAACTTATCCATCTATAGCCAAATTATAAGAGAGAAAAAATACAAAAACTTCAAACATCCCAAGGGATTTCTCCCCCAAATCCATTATAAGAAAAATGAGAGGAAGTGCCATTTTATTTATAGAGGAGGTGTTCAACTTTTCTCACGCTAAAATAATAATTTTCTAACCTAAAATCCCCTATTATAACATATGGAGGGGCAAAGGCCCTCTTCAATAACAAAATAACCCAAAAATACAAAATTTAGGGGCATTCATGCCACATGTACAAACCCAAGGGGCACAATCCCTCAAAAGTGACTAATGTCCATAAATGAAAGGTTAAGATCGAGACTCCATACATGTGCCACTACTCAACCCAAACTCATGAATACTATCCAATATATATCCATGTTGGATGAACTACTTCCATCCTTTCTTATCTCTATAAGTTTGTTATCAAAACTTGTATCCTATAGCCACCTTCTATGCATTTATGATTTTCCTCAATCTAGAGCATACTAAGAATTGTGGGAAACAAAACTAAGCCTTGATATTTACTCCTCCAAATTTTTTTCTTGCAAGGCAACACTCCATTAACGTGTGTTTACTAGCAAATTGTGCTTCAATAATCCATTTTTTTATGAAACCAATGCATTCAAGATATCTCAAATGCCTAGACACAACAATGGGTAACATGAACAAATTAAAAATAACATGGAGAATCCGTAACCTCGATTAATTTATAACTACATGCTCATTTTTATCAGGGTATACTCTACTTATACAAAATATCAAATGATGCCACTAGTAATAATTGAATTCAGTTTCCCGGATGCGGGTGATTAGTCCAATGATATGTACGTGGGTAGCGTTGTGGGTTGGCGCGTGGTTTCTTACCACCGCCACCCAGCCTCGCGCGATGTCTGGCATTAAAATCTCTGCAATCACCTTCAATGTTGCGTTAATGCAGCTCGTCCCTCCATACCAGCCCGCAAGCACTTCAACCATGGCGCCTCCTCCCAGCCTCATTCATGCTCCTCCCCTGCGCTCAAGTTGCTCCTTTGCTGCCGCAGAGCCCCACTCTCGGACCAGCACTAGGAAGCGTTGTGCTCTGGAGTGTTGTATTGATCTATTGTCGGATATTCATGTCTCTCAGAGTCCCTTGTGCAAGCTCAATTTCCTTTCGTCCTTCGTCAATTCCGACGCTCCTTTGTTGGTTGAAGCTCGGTCCCTTACTGCTCTCCCCTGCCATCACAATGCTGCTACTTTCTCTGCGCTGCCTGTTCTTTACACTATGCCCAGATTACGCCACAGAATGCGTTGCAGGCGGGGAAGTACTCGTGGGCGTGTGGTCCGCTAGCCCTCCTCTTCAACCTCTGGTTCCTCTTCCTACTCCTCCGATTTCTGTACTGACCGCTATCCCGATACAAGAAGCGGACATGGTCCTGGTCGTGGGCAGCCCCATTTTGAGGCGCGATCTCACCACACCACCCATGTGCAGTCTCACACAGCTCAGTTTCGTTTCCCTTGTGCCTTCAGTCATTCCACTCTTATGGCTATTGTTACCATTGTGCTACAAGAGGATTCTTCGGGTGTGGTTGTCGCGACTCCGAGTGTGACTCTGGAGAAGAAGGTGGAAGACAGGAACAACACTCCTCCAACCGATTGCTTGAAGCACAAAGATCCCAGCGGCAATGCTCCTCAAGACATGAGCCATCAGGCAGGACCGAGCGACCCCAAGCATGGCTGTTACTCTGGCAAAGAAGGCCATCCGGCAGAGGAAGAAGACCCTTACAAATATGGTTGCCGCATCGTCGAAGAATCGCCTCCCACTTCTCATGAATCTTAATCAGGTCTGCATTCAAAGGTTTTTGTTTCCCAGTCACTCGAATGGGCTCAATTCCTTTTCGTCTCACAGTCGTCTTATGTTTATCAGTTCTTCTGCTCAGACTTTTGTTCTAAGGTTAATTTGTCGGTTTCCCCTGTGTGGGCGGCACATCTCTGCTTGTTTGTTTGGGACCAGTAGTGCAGTTATGGCTTTTGAATTTTATCTGGTTAGAAAACAGTACTGTAATTGGGCGAATTCCGCAACTCTAGGCAAGACCTTTTGAGGCCATGGCCTCTCTGTAACTTTTTTGTATCAATAATAGAAGTAGACGAATTCAGAAAAGAAAAAATATATATATATATATATATTAAATTCGGTTGGGAAAGATCATACTTTCCTCTTTAACCACCCAAACTAAACTACCCCACACATTTAAGTAAATAATGGTGAGTGATTTATTCCCCTTCTTTGTCATGATTTCCCAATGAAAGGTGACAACTAATTGGTAATGTTATAGGATTCAATGAGATTTGATCTCTTATTTATTTTATGTCCAAGAAACTCTAAATTTAGCCTATGATTATGTACCAATTGCACTAACACTTGAATCTATTATTATTCTTGTTACAAGTCACATGTATACTCATTGCATGCGCCTTTAAAAAGAAAAATCTAATGAAAAAACATAATCCTATTGCAAGTAATTGCTCACTATATCTTAATGATAACCAATTGTTCATTATATCTTGATTGAAATTTGATTGATCCAAACCTACATCTTTATATTTTTGCCGCACCTTATTGCACATACTACCCCACATAAGAGGGATAAATTTTGATATTGTCCTTCAAAAGCCTTTAAGATTTCATAAATGGGCATATATATATATATATAATAAAATTCCCAAAAAAATAAAATAAAAGAATACTTCTCAATTATGAAGTAAATACATCACATATCATTCAATCGAAGGGCAATCGTTTTTATAGCCCAAAGAAAGACTTGAAACTCCAAAGAAATTGGTAAGTAGGAGTGGTAATGTTAACTCCATTCGTAGCCATTGCACACTAACTTTCCGTAAATGTACATTAGTACTTATATTATTTGTAGAACTTACACCCACCACATGAACATTAATTTCACGTAGACATGATTATTGACTTTTATGGTCAACAATAAACCTTATATTAATGGTAGAACTTGCACTTACCACTTAAAACATTAATTTCACCAAAACATGGATTATTGACTTTTTACTAATTTCATACATTTTCAAAGATTGAGAAAATATCAATAAATACTTAAAAACAAAATTATCCTTAAATCAAAAAGGGATTTAAAGGATAATCACAATGTGAAAATTATTAATTTTGTAAAAACATAAAGCAAAAACACAACAAAGGATTATTTTCTTCAACCAATGAAACTAATAAAAAAATAATTACTAAAATGTGTAAATCAATGGTTTTGCAAAAGCAACAAAACAAAGGGAACATTGCATAAAATCTGAGATATAAAGACCTGATTTTACAATGTTTTTTTGAGAAAGTTTAGATATCCTAATTGGAACATATAAAAGGTAACTAGCATATAATATTTAAGTGATTATTTATTTTTCACTTAGTGAAAGTACTTCGACCATTTTATGATTTATTTTTTAAATATTAATTTGTTTTTAAATTTTTTGGATGATTTATTTTATAACTATTATTTTCAAAATTTTCAATATAATCTTTGAAGGGTACAATGTGTGGCTTTCAAATTTCTTTACGAATATTTACAAGCGTTGAAAAGGAATATATATCTTTACTATGAGTAATTTCAAGAATCCATAAAAGCATTTAAAAATAAAATGTCTTTTTAAGTAATATTTATTGGTAATAGAGTAGGAGCTTTATGTTATATGGAATTCTGGTTTTGGTAATAGTAAAATAATTATGAAGAAAAATTATGGTTTTCAAAAATCAGAAATTTTAATAGAATTTCATCAATTTTTAAAATTGGATAGGAAAACTTTATTTATATTTTTTTTATAGTTTATATCACTTTTAATAAATATATATTAAATTATTTTTAATATGTTTTAAAAAAAATTAAAGATCTATTTAAATTTGGTAAAATATAATATAAAGATGTATTTATTTTTTCAAAGAAATGGATATGAAGTTGTATTAAAAAATCTAATTACTAGGCCATAATCTTTACATACTCCAATTTTTTTTTGAAGGTTTGAAATTGAGCACAAAATCTCAATCCAAACTCTCAAGTGAGTTCTCCATGACACAAAGATTTCATACCTTTTCCAACTAAATATTCTCCAAAAAACTTTCAATATCCAAATACATTTACATTCCATTATTCACTACTTTTGTTTTGACTTAGTCTGACTTCATATTCTCCTTGGAGAAATGTCTTTTCCTTTCTTCCCAACTTGAATCCATCATGTGTTTTCTTCTATTTCTAGTGAATCATTCTTTGGCAAGTGAAATTTGGATTCTTCTTCATCTACCTAATTTTCCCAAGAAGATGCTTTTCCAGCAAGAATCCTTGCGAATTTAGGAGGGGATTCGTTTTCCACGAGGGTTTGTTTCTTTTCCACTTTCGCTGAGTCCGAAGGATCCTCATTAACATGTGCTTTTTCCTACTTGGATTTTTTTATGATGAAGAAATTTCTTTGGTTGTATCTGCTTCCTTCTTGTCCCTGGTTCTTTCTTATCCTGAGGCTCTTCCTCTTTCAATAACGTTTATTGATCACCCTGAGCTCCTTCCCAGCATTTGGGCCTTCTGGTTTTTTTTTTTTTTTTTTTTTTTTTTTTTTTTTTTTTTTTTTTTTTTTTAATCAGTTCTTTATTGTTTTGTAAATGCTTGGGGAAATTTTTAATTACATGCCATGTTTCATAACATGCTCTACACCAAAATGAAATATTCTCATACTTGATTTTTTGGACCCAAACATAGTTTGGAGCCGTCATATTAAACTTTGCGGGGAAACCCTTGTTGAATTCCATCTCCACACATATTCGGCATAAGTAGTCTTGAAAAATTTTGCAATTTTAGGACAATAGCAATAAAACTTTCCCAACATATTAGTGATGGAAGATTCCAAAATTGCAAGGGAATGTTCGGAAGCCTTACCCAAACTAGAACCATAGATATTGATGTCGTAACTAGATCAAAAGTGGGAATCTGGGACTACATGAAAAGAGCGACACTACCCCAAAACCACGACCCAGCTTCGCAAATGGCCTTATTGTCCTCTATATTATCAAAAACCACAACGAAAAAAGTATGTGCCAGAGGGTAAATATACAGTTCATTCGTCAAAAGGGGCTTCCATGTTTAATAGATCCATTTGTGTTGATCAGTCAGTTGCATCTAGCACCCATTAAACCTGCAAACCAAACCTTGCTCCAAAACATTTTTTTCACGACTGAAAGCTTCCTCATCCATAGGAAAATTGAGGGAATGAATTTCTTGAACCACCAGAAGACCATAACCAAATTTTAGCATAGAACTGTACAAAACCAAAGAAGAGCTTTCTTACCCAATAACCATACCTACAAAAGAAATTATATTTTTCAATAAATCTGATTCGAACTTATGAAAGAGCACATCAGAACATAGACATAAACATAAATACAAAGTTGGAGTAGATAAAAATCTTCATTTCATTAACATCAAAAAACTGAAATATGGTTACACACAAAATGAAAATAACACTAGCTTGGGCAATGGTAGCTTATCTCTGAGAAGAGATGTGGCAGCTACATGCCTATGAATTTTATTACAATGAGGCTCAAAGGAATATTTCTTATTGAGAAATATTGAAAAACCCTAAACATCCAAAAACCTAACCCTAGGAGATGAAGCGCCAAAATTGTGGGCCCCGTTGGGGTAAATTAGTACATCAACTTCCTGGGGTTTTAACGTTGGCATATGATCTTCGTTTGACGCGCATGATAACTCGTCAAAAATATATATCCCAGGACTAGAATTTTCGACTAAAAACATGATGATTTCCCTCTTTCCAAAAAAATGTCGTTTAGGGCCTTAAAATGGCTCCAGAAGTTCAGGACCCAGAAAAATGCCAAAAATAGTCAATTGTGCTAGAATTATTGAAACTGAAATAAATAAAGGTACAATGGTGGGGTTCCAAGTGGAATAGGCAGGTGTCCACTAATATCCACATGGATCAGTCCTCCCCCCTTAGGAAGCAATGGTTCCGATTATGTTTAATGCCTCCATGAGATGGGGAAACTTGTATTGAACTTGGTCCTTGCTAAGCCACTTGCCTTGGAGTAGGAGTTGGCCATCTTTGACAACCCAATACAATTGGATCTTCTGATGGCGAGTGTTATTGATCTACATTTCCATGATCCAATCAGTTTTGGCATTTTAGCTCTCTTGGTGTGAGTTGTTCTACAATATCTGCTGTGTCTAGTAATGGTGGAAAGTATGGCCAAAGGCGGTCCACATTGAACATTGGGTGAAGGCCAAGGAATGGGGGAATTTTGATCTCAAAAGCATTGTCTCTAACAACCTTAGAGATGGATTAAGGCTCATATCAGAGTGGGTGAAGCTTGCGGTGGGCCCCAGTGAGGCGCTCCTTCTACAAATGTAACCAAACTTTATTTCCCACTTGAAACTTGTGTGGCACCCAATATTGATCATGATGTTGTTTGTACTTAGAATTTTCTATGTCCAATATGTCATGGACCTGCTAGCAGATGTGTTCAATGTGTTCAATGAAGTTGGTAGCTCTCTTCGGGTTGGATATGAGTCGAGTCTGCCTCAGTAGCTGTAAGTCGTATGGCAACATCAATGGGACATAGTGGTTGGAATATCAGTCCCACCTGAAAGGGGTTGCGGCCAATTGAGTTGTGGAGAGCCCCTGTTGTAGTTGTGTTGGACATAGTTAATGCTCTCATCCCATGTGTGTGGGTGCTTCTAGTTGTACATACACAGGATGTGCACGATCATCATGTTGATGACCCATGTTTGGCCATCAATTTAGGGGTGAAATTTCGTGGACTTAGTGAGCTTGGTATCCAACAACGACAAGAGGTTGGATCAGAATGCACTTAAGAACCGAATTTACCGATCTGAGATAATGGATTTTGGAATCCCAAAGTGTACCCATACTCATTCAAAAAAGAGTTTGGTAGTGGTTTTTGCTCTGATACTTTTCTTGTAGGCTGCTAGAATGGCCATCTTAGAGAATCTGTTGATGACCACAAAAACACAGTTGTTGCCCTACTTAGTAGAAGGAAGGCTCGACATGTAATCCATGGATATGGATTCCCAAGGATGACTAGGAGTAGGAGGAGGAGCATACAAGCCTTGCTTCTTGTTTGTAGGACTGGAAATGGCACAGGCAGCGCAGTATCTGATGTAATTCCCAACATCCTTTCAAAGGTTCAACCAATAAAAATAATTCTATAGCACTACCACTGTCTTCTCTACCCAAAAATGTTCAGTGGCTAGACTGTAGTGCACCTCCCAAATCATCTTGGCACACTCACTTGAAGGAACACAGTGTTTATCAACGGTTGTCATTGACGTCAACCCAAGCAGCACCAGGGGCTACCCCAATATTGCATGAGAAATTTGACCTACCAAATTACTATATTCTGGGTCAATAATTATTTTGATGGCATTTCTGAATGGTGAATTAGAAGAAGAAGTTTACATCGAACAACCTGAAGTTTTTCTACTATCAAAAAAAGAAGACTATGTTTGCAGGTTAAAGAAGGCTCTATATGGTCTCAAGCAGGATCCTAGAGCATGGTATGCTTGTCTTGATGGATATCTACATCAACAAGGGTTCAAGAAAGGTATTGTTGATAGCAATCTTTATGTACAAATAGATAAATATAATTTAACAATCCTTGAGGTATATGTGGATGATATAATATTTGGTAGCAGTGATGATCAACTAAGTAAGAAATTTTCTACAAACATGCAAAGTGAGTTCAAGATGTCTTTACTTGGTGAGATGACATACTTATTAGGGCTTCAAATATCTCAGCAAGAGAAAGGAATATTTATATGTCAAGCCAAGTACATCAAGGAAATGCTCAAGAAATTCAAAATGGAAGATTGCAAACTCTTCCTTACTCCGATGGTAATAGGTTGAAAATTGAGCATAGACGACTCATCTAAGGATGTGGATCAGAGGTTTTACTGATCTATGATTGGTAGTCTTCTATATGTAATAGCCTCCCGGCCAGATGCTATGCAAGCAGTTGGACAAGTAGCAAGATTCCAAGCAGCACCAAAAGAAACACATATTATTGTTGTCAAAAGAATTCTTCGATATATAAAGGAAACATAAGAATATGGCTTGTGGTATCTTAAGGGTAACAATCTCAATATTCAAGCCTTTACAGATGAAAATTGGTCAGGAAGTGTTGATGATTGTAAGAGTACTAGTGCAACACCATTCTATCTAAGTGGTTGTCTTGTATCATGGTTGAGCAAAAAGCAAACCTCAATCTCATTATCTACATCGGAACATTACAACGGAAACATGTTGTACTCAAGTCCTTTGGATGAAACAAACTTTGAAATATCTTCAAGTACAATTCAGTGAGCCTATTCCCATATTCTATGACAACACCAGTGCCATCAGCATCTCCAAGAATCCTGTCATGCATTAAAAAAAAACACATTTCGACCAAATATCATTTTGTTAGAGAACAAGTCACTGAAAATAATATCAAACTTGAGTATGTTGGTACAAAATAACAAATCGTTGATATCTTCACTAAACCTTTAGCTCGGGAATCATTTGAATATCTTCACCATAAGCTTGGGATTCTCCCAAGTTTTCATTAGATTTTCCTTATTCAGAATATAAAGGGGGAGTGGAAGTGTGTACATGTCCACAAGATGGTTGTGTGTTAGGGGAAGTTACCCTTTGCCATTGATGTCAAAGGGAGAGAGAATGTTGTAGAAAGAGTTGTCATGATCGCAGGGGGAGTACTTGTGTTGGCATCAATTCCAAAGGGGGAAATTGTTGATCAGCGGTTGTCATTGATGTCAACCCAAGCAGCACCGGGGGCTACCCCAATATTGCATGAGAATTTTGACCTACCAAATTACTATATTATGGTTCAAGAATTATTTTGATGGTTTCTACTTGTCGAGATGTTTCCATTGATATATGGCATGCCACGTAATTCTTCACGATTTAAGAGATATTTATGTTTGAAGTTTGTAACCTTAGTTAGTGGGCTAAAACCCCATGGGGTTATGGAATGGGTCATTGAAAAGTCAATATATAATAATTTTAAGCTCCTAAAATCCCTCCCATGTTCACTTGTTGAAGCCCCTCTCAACATAAGCATTTATATAAATTGTGATCCTCATATCCTTCTTATGTAGGGATTTCGCTACCTGAAACAGGTCATCGTGGAATTTGTGCTCTAAATTTTTTGATACGAAGGTTCAGAAGCTGAAATTTTTATGAGGCGAAGCTAAAATTTTGAGGAAGCTCCTGTAAAAAATTTAGAGTAGGGTGCGCAACATTTTAGGAGATATGATCTCTGTAAGTCGGTGTTTTTGCAGGCTCTTGAACTTCATCTCAAAGAAGTGACCTTGGGAAAATCGTCATAACTCTCTCTCTCTGAGTATCGGATTGGAATTTTTTTAAAAGTGGAAAATAGTGCATGGAATTTATTTTTCTCTATATCAATTTCAGATCCGAATGAAGAAACAATGACACGTGGCACGCCGTACAAGTTCGCTCTACTGAAACAATCCATAATTAGGTCATTGTGAGAGTTTGGGCATAACTCTCTCTTGAAGAATCCAAATTGGATAAAAATTGTGGCATTGGAAAGAAGACTCAAAGTACTACTACAGAACCGAAAATAACATATTTGGGAGCTAAAATAACAGAGATACACCATATTAAATATCAAGATCCTAGAAGGCAAGAAAAAGCTAGATCATGCGTTGTCAAGGGCTGCAAAGGACCAGACTTTCTAGGGAAGCAAATCAAAGCAAGGTGCAGCAGAGGATAGCATCATAAGAGAAGCAATCAAGGTGCATAACAGCAGCAAGAAGTTCAGCACATGAAGTCTTCAAGTGGGCAACACTGCATACAGTCATTATAAAGGTATCATTGTACTAAGTCATTGTAAATGCATCATTGTAAAAATTGTATAGGTGTCTATTTGCCAAGAGTTGAAGAGGTGGTGTCGAGAGGCCTAGGATCATCATTAGGTGGTTGTCTCATAGTTGGGGTTATGGTCTATTGTGTATTCTTCTTCTACATCATTCTATATCATTGTAAAGTGGACCATTTTCCCTGGTACAGGATTCCATTCTTGTTTTATTCTTCTATAAGGTGGTAGGGTGGTGCTAGGCTGGTGCATGAAGTCACCAACAAGTTCAAGTCTGTGAAAAATTTAGGGTGGTAGGGTGGCGCTAGGGTGAGTTGCAGCTCATTGGGTGTTGGGGCATTAGTTCAGCTGACTACTGAAGAATCTCAGGCGTTGGAGCGTCCATCCAGTGGGAGTTGGAGAAGAATGCTTTTCTAGATTCTAGGAGGTTGGAGCTTTATTTTCAATTGGAGTTAAATATTAAAGAATTATTAGAAAATAATTCAGGTGGTTTTTGTCCTTGAGAGGGTTTCCACCTTAAAAACGGTGTGCATTTGTGTTCCTTTTTTTTACTGCTTTAATTGTAAAAACACTGATAATAATTGAAGATTAACTAATGCTCTAATTGAAAGTAATATTGATTCACCCCCCCCTCTCAGTATTTCCAACAATTGGTATCAGAGCTTGGTTCCTTCAATAGCAGTTTAATAGCTGGAAGGAGGTCATGGAACATACCAAGAATGGTGTACCTCTATTCAATGAAAATAATTATGCACTTTGGAAAGGAAGAATGGAGGTCTATCTATTGGCACAAGGTTACGAAGTATGGGACACTGTTCAAAATGGATTTACATCAACCGTGGATGAACAAGGTAAGAAGAATTTGGTAAATGATGCAAAAGAAAAGAATATTATTATCCGTGGACTTATTGAATCTGCTTATCATAAGGTGTTGGGTTGTAAAACCGCCAAAAATGTATGGGACAAGCTTGATAATATATATGCGGAGTAACTCAAATTTCAAAGAAGTAAAGCTTCAAATCTACAGAGAAAAATTTGAGCAACTCATAATGAAAGAAGATAACAACATTGCTGCATACTTCCAACAAATTTATGAAATAACCAACACTCTGGAAGGATTGGGAGATCGTGTTGATGAGAAAAATATTATACGAAAGATTCTTAGAACATTATTATGGAGATTCTACCCAAAGGTATCGGTCTTAGAATATAGTGAAAATCTAGACAAACTCAGCAAAGAGGAAATACATGGAGTTCTCATAGCATATGAAATGAGACTTGATGAAGAAGGGTATACATCTAAGCTTGCGTTCGTTGCATCTAAGAGAAAACCAATGGAGTCAAAGAACAGCCTTCAATTGAAAAGACATGCAAGTGTGAAGAAAAAGGAGATGATGAAGAAGGTCTTTCAGATGAAGAATATGCTTACTTTATGAGAAAACTAAAAATTGGTAAGGGAAAATTCAAAGGTAAACTTCCATTGATATGTTTCGGCTGTGGTGAGGTTGGGAATTTCGCAGCAAAATGTCCAACAGAAGTGATGGCAACTCACTTGGAAAGAAAGGCTTTAAGAAATTCAATAAGTAAGAAAAAAAGAAAGGATCCAAAATTAACTTTCTCTCTAAAGAAGATAGCTCATCATCCGATGAAGACAGTGACAGCAAAGAAGAAGCCAATGAGAGAGTATTGTTTATGGACAAGCACAACAAACAAGAGGTATCAAACAACAAAAAAGAAGGGTTGACCATAGAATAATTTTCTAAGGAGGCAATCAGGCTTATAAAATAACTCAAGGATGAGAAGATATGTTCCAATACTCTTGAAGAACAAGTTCAAGGTCTCAAAATTGAAGTTGAAGAACAAAAATGTATTGGAGAGTCACTTCAAAAGAAGTTGGAAGAAAGCAACCAAGAAAGGGAAGCATTAGAAGCTGAAGTAGTCTCAATGCGTAAGGAAGTGAAGAAGGGAAAAACTATCCAAAACTATGCCAACAGCTCAAGGGCATTAGAAGAACTCATCAACAATCAAAGATCTTACAACGAAAGAACTGGCCTCGATTGCAAAGAAGAAGAAGAAGCAGGACCTTCTACAACAAAATACAATGAACCTATGAGATATGACATGCATGTAGACTTCATTGGAAAATATTCGCAAGAACATCCTTGGAAGACGATTCCTCGACGAAGATTTCCATCCAGGTACCAACATATTTTTCATGGCTATTGTTATTCATGTGGAAAATTCGGTCATAAAGCTGTAGAATGTCGCACATACCCTAGGAACCAATAAAATTCTAGGAGATCCTTCAAATATGAACCTCCCAGGGCTCAACGAAACATCAATAGATTTGAACATTTAATAAATAATATGGAATGTTACAAATGTCAGAACTTTGGACACATAGCCAAAGACTGCAGACTTGAAAATCCTCCAGAATAATCTTCGAAGCCACAGAACGAACGAACATGGAAGAAAAAAAAGATTGATGACACTCCCCTTTTGGGTGGAGCATCTTGCATAGTTGCTAGAAGATTCAAAACCATCCTTGAAAACTTCATGGATGTCTCAAGAGGATTGGTTAATAATGGCAAAAGTTGTATTTACAGTTGGAATACACCCATTAGAATTATTTAGCGGATGTCTCAAATTTTGGATATTCCTTATCAGAACAATTGGGACCACTTTCAATACCTTGGGCTGCCCATCACTAAGAAAAACATGAAGACTGAAATCTAGAGAAAATATGTTGAGAAGATGAAAACAAAAATTCAAGCATGGGGCATGCTCTGGCTAAACCAAGCGGGGAGAATCATCCTCATTAAATCCATTCTAGCAGCTCTACCTTTATACCAATTTGATATAATTGCAGCCCTTGCAAGCATTCACAAGCAAATAGAAATTTTTATCAGGAGCTTCTTATGGCAAGGTGGAAAGAGAGAAACAAAAATCCAGTCCCGTAAACTGGAAACAAGTTACAGCTCCTTATAAAAACGTAGGTCTCTCCATAAAAATCCCTAGACAAATGAATCTGGCCTTGGGAAGCAAGATTGCATGGAGGTTCCTAACAGGAGAAAAACTCTGGTGGAAGGCAGCATTAGAGGCAAAAAACCTTAATGCATCAAGAACCACTATTTTGGAAAAAATCCCTCCAACAAGACCCTGCACTCAAATTTGGAAAGTAATCCCTGGAGCAATTCATTTAATTAAAGGTCACATCTCAATGAGGCTTGGAAATGGGGAACAGAAAAATTTATGGAAGGATAGTATAATGGGAAATCCTCCCTTAGACAGTAATACGGAGATCAAGGATATAAAGAGGTGGATGATAAGGGAAGGATACAAAAAATTGGAGGATATTTCCAATTGGGAGTTAGATGGGGTATGGAAGAAATGGGCCAAACCCAATCCACCCAATGATCTAACAAATCAATGGAATCTCATGATTTCCCTTCTCTCTGGTGCAGCACCAATCGACAAAAACTTCAAAGATGCCTACTACTGGAAACCAACAGGAGGAGAGTATTCAATCAAGACTGGATATGAAAAAATCCAAGAGCATCAGAGGCAGTAGGAATGGCAATACTAAAGGTAGGCCTGGAAGGTGGAAACCCCCCTAAGATAAAAAAAATTCTTATGGACTCTGCTTCATAGTAAATCGTTAACAGCAAAAAATTTATAAAAGAGAGGAATTTGTGGTCCTTCGTAACACCCTCTTTGTATGAAGGCAGAGGAAACAATGCAGCATCTTTTCCTAGAGTTTCCCTTTTCCATAAATTGTTGGGAGGCAATGGTGGCACCTATTGAAGTAAATTTGAATTACAAACTTCCTCTAAGTCAGTTCATCAGTAAATGGAAAGGCAGCATTCCCCACTCATTCAAAAAAAAATCCACAATTCAAAGATTCTGGAGCAATATTCCTTCCTTTCTCTATTGGAAAATATGGCTAGCCAGTAATGGGAAAACTTTCAAAAATAAAATCCCCACAATAAATACAATAATCTCAAAAGCCTGGGGATTGATGATTAAATTTATCTCAGCCAAAGGTCTCAACGAAATAGATATGTCCCAACTTCAGAATGACGAGAGAAGATGGATTGGGTTTGCCATCAATAATATCAGTTTCAATCCTCATCAAAAGAATGCAAGGGACCAACAAATCTAGAAAATTAGAAAAACAGAGACAGAGTTCCAAAGCTGGATTCACTCTCTCAATAGAGCCTACCTTTTCTTTGATGGAGCGTCAAAGAAAAATCTGGGCAAAGCAGGATTAGGAGGCCTCATTATCCTTCAATACAAATCAAGGCAGATATCTTACAACTGGGGATTAGGAAAAATGTCAAATAACAAAGCTGAAGCTTATGGTTTACTGTTAGGCCTAAAAATATTAAAGGACAGGAAAACCAACAATGTAATTATTTTTGGAGATTCTTCACTCATCATTCAGGAAAGGGTGAGTAAGACTCCTCCAAAAAACGCAGCCCTCAATCAAATTTTGTAAAGAGTCAAAAATTCAACAAAGCATATAGGAATGGTTGATTATTATCACATTCTTAGAGAAAATAACAAGCAAGCAAACTCTCAAGCTAATGAGGGAGCTCAGAGAAGTATCGGTCAAGTCAAAATTGATGGAATTATATCCCATATCCCTATCCCGTGATGATTTCTCCCACTTCTATGATTTTAAAGCATCATCATCCTTACAGGGATCAGAAGAAAATAATTCTTATCATGATTATTTTCTCTGAAATATCCCAGCCCAATCCCAAAAGATCTATCATGCCTGATTCCCTAAAGATTTACCACATCTTAGCTTATAGTACTCTCGCTTCGCTTCACTCGCTAATTCTCATGATCCCTCTCTGCAAAGATGCCCCTCGGTCCTGTTATAAATCCCGTGCTTCTATTTGGTTTTACACAGAGACTCCCTCATGTTCGATTACTCAGCACCCTTCCCTCACTCCTCCCGAACGCTCCTTCTTCCCTCCCTACAATGCTCGCTCTATCGTGTTAGGTGTTGGTCTTTGCGCTCTCACAGCGCCTCTCATTCTCTCATCTCCTCCCTCATTATCCCCCTCATCCCCACTCATTTCCTTAATTCGGAGCTCCAATCCAATCTCATTTCATCTTTTTTTGTATTTATTTTCCCTTCTTTCAAAATCCGAGCCTTTCTCAACAAATAAGGCAGAAGAACAACTCCAAAAAAATAAAGGTGAAGCTTCTCATAAAGTGGAAAAGCACGCAACAGCACCAAAATCTGTAGAAACAGCAAAAAGAGAAGACTACATTGAAATTGTATACGTTCTCCTTCAGCAAATGGACCCATTATGAGACAGACAGCATCCATGTGCATTCTGTAAATCCCACAGAGTGGTGATAGAAAGCTTGAGAAATCAAATTCAGCAAGACAAGGCCTGAACTAAAGCAGAGATGGCCATCCTTCGCTCTCAATGGGATACCTGCACTAAAGATGTAATGCCAGGAACCAATGCAATCATCTAGAAGAGTCTCTCAAATTCATAAGAGAAGCTCTCAACAAAAAGTCAAAACAAGGCTCCACCTCTCAGTATCAAGGAAGCAGACACAGGGACAGTGAGAACACTATGAACAAATGATCCTCCACGCCATCAAATTTTTCATGCTTTTGTCTAGGATTACAGCAGTCAATCTAGTTTAAAAATGAAATTTAAATGTACTTTTATTTTAGAACAGTTTTTCCAGCAATATAGCACAAATGTAATAGCCTCTACTTCAAAAAGGAGGAAAAAAAATAGCAGCACTCATGAAGTAATGCTTCCCCAGTAGAAAAAATTGTTATGTATCAAGATCGGGGAAATTTTGTAATGATGAATTTCTTCTCCTCCTTATTTTCAGATAATATAATACAACCGAATTTGTGCGAAAAAAAATAAATAGTAAATTGTGCTACAATTACAAAAACTGAAAGAAATAAGGGTACAATGGTGGGGTTCCAAGTGGAATAGGCGAGTGGACACCAATATCCACCTGGATCAGAATCATAGGAATCACTATTGAACGAACCGTAGAAGAGATCTGCAAAATATCCATGCAAACTAAGCATAGAATTATCGGCTAGGGAAAAACCCTATCTGTCGTAAGGGTTTCTGAAGCTTCGCCCATACTTCAACAATTATTAATATAAAGAAGTAATTTTAAAATAAATGTAATTTTTACTAATATTAAACATGCTTGCGTAGTAAATTATAAAATAATTGTTGAAACTTATTGAAGTTATAAAGTGAAAAGTGTTTTTTATTAATATAAAATTTTCTTCTAAACTAGTTTTTTCTGCAAAACCCTAGTGATTGTTTGAAAATTCCACCATTGGTTACTCTTCCCATGGCTAGTTCCAGTAGAGGGAGCGATAATACTTCATACAACAAGTATACTTCTTAGGGGATCACTTCCTAAAAATTGAATAATACAGTACTCATTCCTTCAGACCCTAAGAAATCATGAGAAATAGAAGGCTCACAACAACATATAAGGATACGGGGGCTAGGAAGTGTCCTCCCAAAAGAAACAATTGATCCAAAACTAGAAATTTGCTCAAACCAGATAGGATAATACATCTAGTATATAAGGGACCATGCATTCATAGGAAATTTTATTGGAATATGGTCGACGAAAAAAGCATTAACCCACTACGTTTATAGTAAATGGAAGCTAAAATGTGATATTAAGCTAGAATTGGGAGCCAGGGGTATTTCCACAATTATTTTTTCCAGTTTGGAAGATCGAAACTGGGACTTTTAAGGCAACCCATATTTATTTAATTTTGTAAGGGTGTATTTAATATTTTGGATGGAGAGGTTTGACTTCAACAGAGAGGACTTCACGACAACATCACTATGGATCAATATGTACTCCTTACCACATGAGTTTTGGTATGAGGAGATTCTGGAACAGAAAGGAAATTCCCTAGGGAATTATGTGAAAGGTTTGAAGCAATAATATAGGTGCACTACATATCCTTTTCATTAATCTGTATGTATATGAATATATTGAATCTTCTCCTAGAATCAATTGATTTTTACTACCAAGACGAGCTCTGGAAGTAGGCGTTAAACTATGAGAAATTTCGTTTAGATATTGACAGTGCCATGAATACGAGCATTTATACTTAAATTTTTTATTACTTACCCAAAATATGGCAAACAAAGTTCAGTCAAACCTAAACAATAATGGGTTTACTCATGCTAAACAAAATCGGTGAAGCTCTAAACCCTAATCATGCCAAGACTAACTAGTGATGAAAGGGGTGGAGGCTAATATCTATAAACCATTAGAGATGTTGGAGGGACAATAGGGTAATGCAATAGAAAATTAGCCATATATGGTAATGAATGAGTCATTAGTTCATCCCACCCTAGAGGAAAACTCGTCTACCTCGTTAAACATACAACCTCCCCAATTAGCTAGCCCCTCAGTTAAAATCATATGCCATGGGGAATGTTCGGGCCAGTCGCCTCTTCATCTTGATATCCTCTGTGTCATCCCAGAGGAGGATGAAAAACTTTCTGAACAACTCGAGGATATGGAGTTGGATTATTTAAATTGTAGAATATATCTAAGGCATTGGAAGGAAAATATCCCTTCACACTCCATAACATCAAGTTTGCCTCCTAAAGCAAAAGACTATCATAGTTGGAGCAAGATTAGGATCAATAAATTCAAGGAATATGGGATTTCAAAATGCACTCAATGAAAGATACCTCAAATTTGCATAGAGAGGAGAAGAAAATGGGACACAAGATGAATTTTCAATTATTTGGGGAAATTGGAGGAGATTTGGTGAATTCAGGAAGAGTAAGGGTTATCATGGAGGTCCTTCGTGGATCTAATAAATATCAATCATGAATATAGTATCATGGAATATGAGAGGCCTAAGTAGTAAAGGAAAGAAAAGGCTCATAAAATACAAACTGTTTGAAGAAAAACTGACTATTATGATGATACAAGAGACTAAGATATCAAGAGAAAATCTATACAAAATAACAAGTAATTTGAACCACAAATGTCAATCAATGGATTTAGATGCTTAAGGATATTTGGTGGGTCTGGAAATATTATGGATCGGGGACAATATAAAAGTTAAGAATACTTTTTCTTCTTTTCAGATCATAATTATAAAGTTCCATATTACTGGTTACAGAGATATCATTATTTATCTAATGTACATGGTCCCAATGCACCCAATGATAGACCACTCTTATTGAACTCCATGGTCCAAGTAGGAAAGTTCATCCACTTTCTCCCTTGGATTATGGGGTGGACTTCAATATTATAAAATATATGGATGACAAGAGGGGTGGTGTCAGGCAATTAGAGGCTAATAAGAGATTGTTTCAAGAAGTGATTGTCGAGGCAAATCCAGTTGAGGCAAAGACAAGTAATGGCATATACACTTGGAATAATTGTAGGTAAGGTTCACGACAAGTTTCCTTAAATTGGGACCAATTTACTATGTCTAGGATTATTCTAATCTAGGAAATTTTCTTCAAAGCCACAATCCTACATAGCCACGGGCTAAATCATTAGGCAATATGTCTTAAAATAGATCTCAAAACTCGGCTAAGAAATCGCCCATTTAGGTTTGAGAAATTTTTGCCTAGACACCGAGAATTTCAATCTAATATACAACAATGGTGGGACCAACCAGGGCATATAGAGGGGACAACAATGTTTTCCATTTATAAAATTCTCAAGCACATTAAGTGGATATTGAAGAATTGGAACAAAGAAAAGTTTGGGAAAATCCTAGACAAGATAAATAAATTGGAATTGAAAATGATAGAGATCTAATCAGAGGAAATTATAAATGGTAGATCGAAGGATTTTATTAAATTTAGGTATAATTCCTATAGGAATTGGAAGATAGTAAAAAGAAATAAGAAATCTTGTGGAAGAAAAACTTCCATATCCAGTGGCTTAAAGAGGGAGAAAAAATAATTTCCTTCTTCCATAAATCGATGTTACGACATTGCCATCATAATAAAATATCCTTGTGAAAGGGACATGTGGATGTAGGTTGGAAACCCACCAGGGGATATCTTAGGAGTTTACCCAATACTTTCAAAATATTATGACAAAGACAAAAAATTTAGAACCTGGGAAATTTGGCACACATTTCAACATATCCCTAGTTTTATCTCTAGAAAATGAAATGAGGCTCTTATTAGAGCTATTACATATGAGGATATGGAAATGACAATAAATGAGATGCCCCAAAATAAATCACTGGGGTTGGATGATTTCACAGTGGAATTTTTTCAAGCATGCTAGCAAATCATAGGAGAGGATGTATGGTGAGTGGTGGAGGAATCAACGCAGTCTCATGCCATTCTGAAAGCGTTGTATGATACCTTTATCACTTTGGTCCCCAAAAAGTAGAGAGAGGATAAATATAGTAATTACATTCCTATATCATTGTGTAATGTTATATACAAAGTGATCACCAAGATTATTTCCAATAGACTCAAATTGTTTCTTCCCCAAATCATGTAACTAGGACAAACATGGTTGGTGGAAGGATGATCATGATGACCAAATTGGATTTATTAAATGCCTTTGACAAGTTGGATTTGGAATTCTTAAATATAATTTTAAGGGCATTTGGGTTTGCAAGAGATTGGATTGATTGGATATATAATCTAATATTTTTTTCATCCTTCTAGATTCTCGTCAATGGTTCTTTGTCATCTCCTTTCCATACCTCTCACGGGATTCAGTAGGGGGACCCTTTATCCCCTTTTATATTTATCATTGTGGTGGAGGGATTAGGGCGCATGTTTAAAGCAACAATCGTTGAGAGAACACTGGAAGGCCTTAGATTATGTGGGGAGGGACCACCTCTTACACACAAACAATTCATTGATGACACAATGGGCCTTGGAACTCAATATATAGGAAGCTCAAGTTTTTAATCAAATTCTGGATCAATTCTCCTTGGATTCAGGTATGGATATCAACAGAGCTAAGCCCCAAATTTTATTTTATGATACTCATGTAATTGTTCAAACACATGTAACCATGATTTTGGGTATCCAAATAAGTCAAATCATGTCTAAGTATTTGGGTTCCTTGTTGGTGGAGAGTTCACTTAAATGGAGTGTGTGGGAGGATCTCCTCACCAAACTCCATACTAAATTATCAACTTGGGTATTTAGGTCGATGAACATTGTAAGTCGTTTAGTATTACAAAAGGTTGTTCTTTAAGCCAAGCATGTTTGTGTATGCTCAACGATGATGGTGCCCTCCTCTATTCTTTAGGAACTTCGTCATATCCAGAGAAATTTTCTATGGGGAGTGTTAGTGTCAGAATATACATTCTGCCATCAGTGATCAATATCATTCCTTTCATTTTCATTTTATGTGTCTCATTCCGAAATTTTTATATCATTCTATTAGGTCATGTTAAAAATGATTTCACTGATGGTAGCCTCCCTCAATAAAACTTCACTCTCCCTCATAGAATCTCTTTTTTTACTCACTTCCATGTCTTCTTGCGCATAATGACACCTATGAAAATCTCATTTCACCATGTCTTGTTTCAGTTAAAGTCAAACATGGAAATCGGGTTATTCAAAGTCTCATTAGGTCATTAGGGTTTTATCTTTCAAGGTCCAAAAATGCATTATTCCATCTCATAAAGTCAGAAAAAAAAATTAGAGTGACTCAATGACATTATATTTCCATCTACAAAAGATCATCAATATGTAAATATTATATTTTTTAAGTTGTAATTTTGATTTCATATGATTTTCATATCAAAATGTCATTTTGATCTGAAATTAAAGATGTAATTTATTTTTATTTCCTATGTAATTTTATGTTTTTTATATGTAATATTTCATTCTCTAACTACCAACTCAATCATTCATGCAAAACTAAAGGAAAGAAAAGTGAAACTCCATCAACTGATCAACCTGCAAAATAAAATGTTAGAAGTCAAAGATCATTAGTGTGAAAATTTGAAAAGTGAAACATAAGGAAAGTGGGTTTTCAAGCCATAAATCAAATCCAATAGAGTATAAGAGCCCTCAACACTTCAAAACAAAGTTCATTTGTGTCATCCAGCCTCAAGCAAACCTCAACAAAGAAGAAATTTCAGATTTCAGAGAGAAATTGTGCAAAACAGAGCTGGTCGTTGCGCGTTCTCCTGGTCATTGCGCATTTAGCCAAGGCGTTGCGCGTTTGGGTGAAATCTCAATGTAAATTACAACTGCGCTACGCCTTCTCCAAGGTCGTTGTGCGCTCTGCTGGGTCACTACGTGTTCACCTAGGAATGCAAAAAGAGCCTCTTCCAACTTGCCACTCCACCATTTGATGTTAAATCTTTGCACAATGAGTCTTTAAGCTTCCATTTCCAGTAAGTAACTAAAATTTCATATCTTTGATGTATCATTGTGCTTCAAGTCAATTCAAACCTACTTCTAAAGTCAGAAACCCTAGTACTTATTAAAATCTAATTCACATCCTAAAGCTAGTTCCTAAACCTTCATACACTTTCCCTCACAATCCTAAAACATTCTCCCATTTCCCTATCCCCATTCCCTAAAAAATCTCATCCCTTATAACCCTATGTCCTAGGGTTTCACTTTCTTAGGCTTCCTTCCATATTCCCATTTCCTTCATTTCCTCCCACTCTTTCATTTCATTTCCTCCCACTTTTTGACACCAAGAGACATCATGGCTGAAGAGGAGAACAAAAGTTATATTGAGGTGGAAGAAAGACAAGAGGGAAATTCATATAATAGGGGAGGGAAAGTCATCAAACATGAACCAGCAAATACCAGAGAGCTTATGGTATCTCCCCTCACTATGGCATGCTTTAAGCATGTAGATTGTTTCGAGTTTTGTGAAAAAGTGAAAGAGTCCAGTACCATCCTATGTTGACAAGATTATTCATTTCTAACCTTCATGACAAACAGGTCACCCTTACCGGTGTCAATTTCACTATGTCCACTGACATTATAGCAGCTACCACTAGGATCCCAAATGTTGGGGAAAGATGGTTCAAACAAGGAAATCTGAATCATTATTATTATGAGCCATATCTTAAACCAAGTTACAAGAATGAGAAAAGGATGTTTTTTCCTTTCTCCTACCTCTTGGACAGATACGTCCCCATGATGAAAATCATCATGAAATACTTCACCTGTGAGGGAAGGTTTTCTAGACTCTATTCCTATAATATCCGGCTACTCATGCACTTCATTAGGGTCAATATGCTTCATATACCCTATTATCTCTACCAGAGCATTGATAAGATAGCATTTAGTGCCCAAAAGAGAGATTATAATCATCAAATGCAAAGTCTCTTTCACCACTCCCTTATCAAAATGATAGTCATGTATCGACTTGATCAATTAAAAATTCCATGGATACCTTCATATCCAATGATATTTTCATTGTCCCACCTATTCAACATGACCAGAATGCACCTTCATCATCTCATCCTTCCTCATATATCCCTCCATCTCAGCCTATTGTTCATACATCATTACCATATCATCTCCCTTCACCTCATTCACCTCCATCTCACATTGAACCTTCTTCTTCACCTTTTTATAACCCTTCATCACCATCACATCATGATTTTGAGCCATCAAGCAGTGATGAAGACATTGAGGCAAAATGGGCTAGTTTGGTTGAGGTTGAACCATTGCCCAAAACTTACCAAAGAGGATATAGGCATGTGTTTGCTTCACTTGGAGTGAAAGGGGCCATGCCTTATTCATCAACACATCAGGTACATAAAGGTAAGTAAAAGGTGATAGATTCAGCCATTCATGATAAGGAGGACAATCATGAAACAGAGCAAGAATTCCAGTTGATTGACCTAGATGAGGAGGATGAAGATAAAGTCACAAATGCAGTAATCAAAGGTAAAGAGGATAAGATCATTTAGCTCCAAGCTAGTCTTGAGAGGGCTAAATATGTGATTCACTTTCTTGAGCATGAAAATCAGCAGTTGAAGACCAAACAGGTCATTAATGAGGTGAAATGCATCAAAGCACAGAAAGAGGCAAAGAAGGCTAAAGCCTGGCTCGAGGAGGCATTAGAGAATTTTTTTGAACCTAATGAAGATGAGGATCAGCCTCCAAGACAGAGACCTAGGACTAAAAGGCTGAAAAGAGCTCTAGCCCTAGAGAGACAAAAGGAAGCTGAGCTAGCAGACCAGCTTACACTAAATGAATAGCTTGCCCTAGAAATTAGTAAGAACAGGGAACCATGGCTTGATAGAGCCAACATACACTTGGAGAAGTTGCTAGAGAAGGCCAACAAGGATAATTACTTGTTGAGGACAAAGGTCAAACTTCATGCCCAGAAAGAGAGAATTGCATTGGCCAAGCTCAAAAGAGCCAATGCCAAAATTCAAGACTTGACCAAGAAAGAAGAGATAGAAAAGTTAGATATACTTGATGAGGTGACACTCCAAGCCTCAAACACATGATCAGTAAGTATCCCAACAATTTTTACAAAATTTTGGCAAACTTAGCATTTTTGTACATTTATGTGTTTTTAAGGATATTTTTTACACAGAAAATTTGCTAAACGCGCAACACCTTGGACGCTACACTCTTTTTTGGGGAATATAATGGACAAATGGCCACCACTAGTAGATTTTTAATGATGATAACATCAACCCTATGAATTCTCTAAGCTTTTGGAGGAGAACTGGTCACCGAAAAAGTCAAAAAACCATCAAAAAATCATGTTTCTGCCTCAACTTCTGCCTGGTCACTGCGCGTTTACCAGTATTGGGAGAAGTGATTTTTGATAGGTAAAATTGGATTCATTTTTCAAAATAAATGTAGTTATGGAAATTATACTTGAAGGGCTTTCCAACGAGCCATCTTGGAGCATATTTGGACATCGGGAAGGCACTCAAATTCAGCCTTAAACAGAGGGGATAATTTACGCGTTTAACAAGAAAATGGTGCATTTGGCAGTCTTCAGAAATTTCTGAGTTTCACTCCAGTTTTGATTTTTATCTTCGGAAATGTTGACTTTACCTATTTAAATGATGAATATGAATGTAATTATTATTATTTTACTAATTACTAGGGTAAATACATTAGGTAAATCAAGCAAATGAGGTGTAATGAATCAGTTCACTTGAGATAGGAATGAGTCAGTTTGATCATCCTATACTCTAGCTATCAGTTCAATTTTTTGTGTAATATCTTCCTCACCTCATGGATTCGACCCCTGAGGATGAGTGAAGGTGGTTTTCATGTCTATTTAGCTCATTTCTTCACATGAGTCAAAGGTTGGAATCAGTCGGATTTTTCTAGTTGATCAAGGGAACTTGTACTCAGTTTTGGCCAAGCTAATAAAGAGGAGTTGCAGCTATATTTATGGGATACCTGTGGTATTGAATGGCTTTCATTGTTTCTTCTTCAGTAACATATGTTTGAATTTATTTTTCATGTCACTTTCATGTCTTTTTTATGATCTTTTATAAGTTTGAAATTCAGAATACATGCTTGCACATGCTCTGTTTTGGGTAACTGATCATATTTTGTTTCATTGTCTTATTTTTGAGAGAATTACATCCCTTATGCTTTTCTCAGCCTTCTTAAATTTTCAAAACCATTTCATAACCATTATATTCAAGTGATTAGCATTGTACCTACCTTGCCCCATTGATCCCTGCAACCCTAACTCCATTTTCCCTAACCTAGCTTTCCTTGACCTAATTCCTTTATCTATTGATTTACCCAACCTAACCAAATCAAAACAGCCCCTTGCACTCATTACCTAGCCTAAAATCCTAATTTCTCCATCCCTCCTGGTTGTGACCCTTTTGGAGAGAGCCCTCTCCGGCTTGATAGGGCTAGCTGTCAAGTGAAAATCCTGGTTTGTGGTTACCTTTGTTGGGATCCCTTCCTCAGTCTTGGGAATATGGTGGAGTGATAACAGGGAGGATCTCATATGGAGAAGAAATGGGCCCTTTTAGCCTAGGATATTATGTGCAGTTCCAATCTCAAAGAAGGTTTAGGCCTTTAGGATCCAACAATTATGACTATTATCCTAGGCACAAAAGTTTCGTGGAGATGGATCCAAAGGGGATTAGATATCTGGAAAAAAACTTGAAAGTATAAGTATGCACCTAAATTGCCTCAACAAAATATGATCATAATGAAAACCTCGACCCTATGCTCTTATATTTTTACCTTGGATAAGAAGGGGGTTGGTTGATCCAAAATGATTTCTTTGGGAAGTGAAAATTGGGTTCACAACTTCATATTCCTAGCAACAATTACCCAACCAAGAAAACCACACGAATTTGGAACTATTAAAACAACAAATGGATGTTAATGACATATTTACATTATAATATTATTGGTTATAAGAAACAAAAGAGTAGAAACGGTGAATATGAATTCCATAGAGAACTAGCACCCCCTTCTGGAGGGGAACACCTGGGGTAAATTCTGGATAAACCTATAAGACCGCAAAATACCTTTGTTTATCCAATAGGATAAACTAAATTAGGGGTATGGTACTAAAGGAACTTTTTTTTTTCAAAGAATAGTATCACTTAGATGTAGGACACAAATATTTAACAAAGGAAGAAGTGCGGTTAAAAAATTGGAATCAAAATCTATGGCCCAAGGTATCAATGTTCCTATGATGTTGATATAACATAAGTCGTTAACATGGGATAATAATTGAAAATGGACTTATAAAGCCCTGTTGGGTGATTTAATTGCGAGTTAAATCCCTGTCGTTTAATTGTCAACCCAGGGTTCGTTAACTGACGAGGCATACGTGTACTATATGTACTAGGTGATTATTTTTCATAATATATTAATCTAATGCAATTGAAACTAAGAAATTCAATCAATTCAATCCAATCCAATCCAATCCAAACATAAAGAAATTTAAATCACACTTGCATAAAGGAAATCACACTTGCTTGAAAAGAAAATCACACTTTCATAAATGAAAATAACACTTGATGAATTGAAATCACACTTGCTGAATTGAAATTACACTCACACCTGCTGAAATGAAAACACACTTGCTTAAAGGAAAATCACATTTGAATAAATTGAAAACACACTTGTTGAAAATAAATGAAATAACATAACTACATTATGTTACCAATATGTACAAAGGTGTGCAAACTGTGGTTGATGGGGGCCATCCATTCCTCAGCAAACACACCGAACAATTATCACATCTTGGAGATCAAAACAACAATATATATTTCATAAAGTTGGATAAAATATCCAAATATATTACAAGAATGAATAATTAGTTTCGTGATGGTTGATAACAGTTGGATCCTTTAAAGAATGCACTCCTATTTATATAAAAAATTAAAGATAACTAATCAATAAATACATATCTTCAAATCTCTCCTAAATCCACATTTATCTCTTGTGGTTACAACCAATCATCTAAAATACAAGATAAAAATCCTCTCCAAAATCTCTCATAGTTTTGATAAGGACACATATCAAAACATCCATGATTCTTCTCCTTTGAATGTGCTTAACTTAATGATCCACATCTTCCTCAAATATTCTACAAATCCTCATGAGTTGGATTTTGAAATTCGAATTTGTAGTTAGGTGGCCAAATAGGACCCTTTTAAAATCTCCAAGTAGGACTACAATATCATAAAACTCATAGCACTTTTAGATATATATGAAAACATGTTAATTTCCTAATATTTAATCATAAATTCACTTAAAATACTTAAAATTAATGACTTGGAAAATAACAATGATAAACCCATATGATTATGAAAATGGTTACTAACGCAAGGTTATGGAGCTACAGAGTTAGAGAATGAGGGTAAATTGATGGAAAGGAGGGTAAAAGTGGATGACATTTTGGAGGCCCAACATACCCCCCAACCGAAGATGGTGCATGTCCTCATGCAACTATTGCATTGATTCCCTTAATCATAAGTTTATATTCTTGAAATGTTATGCTTCTATACGAGATTTGGCTTTGTAATGATTCTCTTTTAGCTTTGAATAATCATATCATTTGACAACTTTATTGTTTTTTCAAAGTGTACTTTGAAAGACATTTGATTGCAACATGGTTGGTTCTTGTGTTACAACCAAAATTTATGAGTATTGGTTCTTGTGTGACAGCCAAAATTTACGAGTATTGGTTCTTGTGTAACAGTACTTTTCTTATTTTTGTTGCATCAAAATACTTGAAAACATTAAGAATTCCTTTTTAAGTTCCCATAGTGACTATGAGTCATTTAATATGCTCATCAATTGATCATTTGAAAACACATAATCTTTTAGAATCAAAATGCAATAATAGTTGGTTGGGAAAAATATGTTGGTTAGAATGAAATGTGTCATGTGAATATGAATTGATGTCCTTTCCCCCCAACTAAAGGTGTTTTCAATTTTTGACAAATGAGAAAGGGAATATGAATGTGGTGAAGGTTTTTCCAAAATCAAAATTTTAGCATTTAAGGAATTACATTATTAAATATTAGAAAACAACATACCTTCACTTACCTGAAAAGTGGACAAGATATGTATATAGAAGAGTGTGGTTGTTGTTGTTGTTGGGTCATGGAATGTGAACTAAAAGAATCTGATAGGCTTCTTATTTCTCTTGGTTGTATGAATAAAAAATAAATTTGATCTGAATTTGGAATCTTTATTGCTACTGTTGTTGAATTTTGAACTGAGTCCTGCTGCAAGCTGCTAAAATCATATAGTCTTCATTCATTCCCACTCAATGGCATAATTATTATCTATGTGAATGGATGTGTCGATGTCTAACATAGAAAATAACTTTTTGGATTATTGTCCATTAATGAATGTTATTAACCAACACGAGACGACTCACCATTGATGTCAATGAGAGTCAAGATGCCTAAGTACATCCTACAAGGTATGAATAGATGTGTTGTAGTCGAGTCATCTATAAGGTCCAACAAACAGGGTACATTGATGTATTCCCACTATTTATTGGCGAGAGAACTTGCCATTAAGGCATGCAAGCCTCAAGGTACTTGAAATATCTCTAATCTTGATCCTAATTGATGCATCAGAGTCGATGGGTCAAAAATTGTTAGAAGGGAGGCCTTAATGAATCCTCCATCATCTAACATGAGTAATAAATAATAATTTGAAGGACTATATGTTGTGTAACCAGCTCCAAAAATAGAAGAAAATAGATAGCAACGCCTTATAAATAAGCCACTTCGAGGGGGAAACCTCCAATACATTACATAAATGAACAATTCTTGGATGATACAATTTACAAAACCTCCTTTCTATATATACAAGTCCATGTGGCCATAATGTAATCCTAGTGGGCCACAATGTAATCCTAGCCGACCTAACAATAATAATTTAGGGGCACAATAATAACAAAATGGGGGTTACAAGGGTACAATAATAACAATAAGGGGGTTACACTAATAACAATAAGGGACTATACTAGTAATATAGGGACCTAACATGCCCCTCTCCATAAAAAAGTGTTGTCCTCAACGCTTGAGTAGCTCTGGGTGCTTCTGTATAAACTTCTCATCCTCCCATGTAGAATCTTTAGTGGGTAAGTTCTTCCACTTGATGAGATACTCTGAAATTGATCGATTCCATAGTTGTCAAGTTCTTGTTTCCGTGACCGCTTCAGGTTCCAATATGATTTTTCCTTCCTCATCAAGTTCTGGCAATATTGTTTGAACTGGAATATTTTCACCTATAACCTTCTTTAAGCATGAAACATGGAAAACTGGATGTACTCGCGAAGAAGCAGGAAGCTCCAATTTGTATACCATAGTACCAATATTTTGCAACACCTTGTAAGGACCATAGTACTTTGGCGATAATTTATTATCCTTCTTAGCTTGCTTGAGGGACATTTGTTTGTATGGTTGTAGCCGTAAAAATACCCAATCTCCTAAAACAAAACTTCTCTCGCTGCGATGTTGATCTGCCTGTTGTTTCATTCGATTTTGTGCCAAATTCAGGTTATCCTTTAAGAGTTGGAGAACTTCTTGCTGATGCTCGATGTGATCTTCCACTGCTTAAACCTTCAAATTTTCCCTTAAAGATGATGTGATGGATGGTGGATGATATCCATAAAGTGCCATAAATGGGGTCATTTTTGCTGCAGTATGGAAGGAAGTGTTATACCACCATTCGGCGAGAGGTAACCACTTGACCCATTGTGTTTGTTTATCAGATACAAAACAACGAAGATATCCTTCCAAAAATTTATTTACTATCTCAGTTTGACCATCAGATTGAGGATGATAAGATGAGCTATGAGCTAATTGAGTACCCAAACAAGAAAATAACTCCGTCCAAAAATTTCTAGTAAAAATGGGATCTCTATCGCTCACAATAACCCTTGGGCTTCCATGTAGCTTTTGAATTCTATCCATAAATGTAGTAGCAACTGTACTTGCTTTAAATGGATGAGATAATGCACAAAAGTGTGCATACTTGGTAAGTCTATCAACTACCACCATGATGACACTCTTTCCTTCGGACTTAAGTAAACCTGTGATAAAATCCATTGAAATCTCCTCCCAACATTGACTTGGAATGTGTTAGAGTCGGTCCTTACAGCCCTCTGTCAGAGATCATTTTGCTTTTTTCATATCATTTTTAGGTGTCTCGCTCACTTCACTTCGTTGCATTTCTCTAGGGGCATGCCATTGACTGGCGAGAGGGTCTGGTCGTCTTGTATTTCCTCATGCTTGTACCTGCAGGGCTAATTAAAACTCCTCAAAAATCATCGAAGTTCAGGTCACGTAATTCATGTTCATAAATGATTATTTTCGTCAACAAGAGTCTTTAGTCCTAGAGTCTAGGGTTTTCAGTCTTTTGATACATGTAATAAAAGCCCGCAGGCCATGAGGATGGTTTCGAAAAGGTTCCTATTTCATATTTTTATTCTCAAAAACATTTGAAGACATTTCTAGTCCAAAACTCTGTTTTGAACTAGAAACTATCAAATTTATTTTTTGTAATAATTATGTATTTGTTCCACCATAAAAAGTTCAAAGCAGCCTCTGGTCTTTCCCGAAGTCAAAATGCCAAAATACCTGCAAAAATCAAATCATTACATCAGTCCAAAACTCAGAAAAACAGTGAAAAGCCAAAAGACAAATATGCATTAAATGATAAAGTGCCAAAATTGTCAAACATTACAAAGTGGGTTATGGAGAAAATTAAAATCAAATCTGATTCTTGTGAGATATTTCTCAACCTATATAAACCATTGAAGACAAATCATTTTCATAAGTTTCCAAAGCAAAGTCGAGTTTGGAGTGTTGGAGAGCAAAAAACTTGTTTTCAGAGCCGTGGAGTTGAAGTGGAAGTGCGCGCGGCGCATACAAGTGGCGCGCGACGCACTGGGCATCACAGGCCTGTGCATTTTTGCACGCGCGCGGCGCACTGGGCATGCGCGCGGCGCATAGAGTTTCAAGGCCGGAAAACTTCAGTTCACCACCCAAATTCGCATCAAATCACTTCATTTACTTGCAAGTAAGTTATTCATGCCTGCTTAGTGACTCATGAACATGCTGTGGTGTTTTCAAAGTGGAGAAAACAAGTGTTTGATGTGGTGAAATGTAAACCCTATGTTCATTGCCAAAATCACTCCATAGGGTTTTTAAGGACATGTTAGTGATATTGTGGGGGTTTCCAAACTTTTGTTATTGATATATATGCCCATGCTCTCTATTATTATTGGTGTCATCGCTTATTGTTTACCATAGCCTCACGCTCTCTCTCTCCTATTCAAATCACTGTTGTCATTACCATTGTCATTGTCACACTGTTTATCATTTATATTGTAACACAGTCCCATATTTACTATTCCCCATTCTCCATTGACAAAGCCTAACTATCATTGCAAGGGCTGTTTCTTTGACCTACACTACATTATACTCCTTCCTACTCACTTGTCAAAATCCCCATGTAGTAATACATTGGCTATTTTCCATTCAAACTTATTTGACAGTACCTTTATCATTATGGTTTTCCTATAGCACCTTGATACACATGTGACACATTTGGGATTTGAGCATACACTTAAACTCTTGTTTTTCACCATACCTATATCAGCATATATTTGTCAAACATATTGATTTCAGCACCATGTCAGAGACGGATTTAGTTTATCAGCAGGAGTATGACAGTGATTCCACAGCAGAGATTAGTGCCACGGAGGTCTCACAAAAGTGGAAAAAGTGGTAGGCATGTCAGGGAGGATCCCACTTCTTTGGCTCAATTGTAGGCTTGCCCGCTTGCAATGGATTTTTTTCAGCATCAATCATGTTTCCAATACTGTGAGATGATTTCACAAACCCAGCATCATCATGAACTAGCTCACCTATTTTTTCTACATCTACATGATGGCCGTGTAAACCTTGCCGGAGTAGATTTCATTCTGTCACCAGAGACCATTGCTCAGGCCACCAGGATACCAAACATAGGAGAGGAATGGAACAAACGACAGTAGCTAGAGAAATCCTACTATGAGCCATACATCAAACCTCGGTATATGAGGCAGCTGAGTAGGGTGTTTCCATTCATATTTTTGAAGGATGAGTTTGCACCATTGATGAAACTCATCATTTGATATTTCAGTTGTGAGGGTAGATTCTCGCACCTCTATGTGTACCATATCCGTTTGTTGATGCATTTCACGAGGGTACGTATGATGAGAATTCCATACTTCATGTATCGCAACATACAGAAGATGACATTTCTTGTACAGAAGAAGACCCCAGCACAGCAGCATAGCAGCATATATCATTACGCGCTGATCAAAATCATGGTGGTACATCAGCTGACACAGCAGGGCATTGCTTGGGAGGATTTCATCTCCCGTGACTTCTTCACAACATCACAGCCGCCTCCCGAGATAGTTCAGGATGAGGGAATGCCTTCACACCAGATTGATGTTCCTGAGACTGAGCATATCAGTGCTCCAGTGTATGTGACATATCAGCGAGGCCACAGAGCCTTATTTGGAGCTACACGACGAGTACTATCTCCACCCGGGGTGGAAGGGGTCTCGTTGACTTCATCAGCAGAGCGAGTATTATCTCCACATGGTGTGGAAGGGGTCTCGCCTTCTTCATCAGCATAGGTACAGGTTCAGGATAGAGGCAAGAGGCCTATGCACGATGAGGGCCCTTCAGGAGGCCGAGACACTGACTTTACACTCATCGATGTTGATGTGAGCTCTCCTAGCTCGAAACTAAAAGAGATCATCCAGGAGCAGAAGGCCGAGATTGACACACTGAATGTGAAATTGTAGAGAGCTCAATGGGTGATAAAATACCTAGAGCAGTGTAACAAACAGCTGGAGGATCAGCACACACTTGTAGAGCTGCGGTGAAGATCGATAATTGGCCCGGAAGAGACCTAGTGACATGACACCAATTGAGCGAGAGACCGAACTCATGCATGTTAACATTCATTTGGAGAAGTTGTTGGCAAAGGCCAATAGAGACAAAGACATGCTACGTCATATGAAAGGTCATTATTGGGCCCGTATGCATGTCTACAAAGCAAAAATGAAGATTCTGAAGAGAAGGCTGAGCAGAGCACTGAAACGACGAAAGAGGCCTGATCCACTCTGGATCTGTGCCGAGGCTTCATTAGCTGAGCATGAGGCATGATGGGGAATCTTCGCTCCAAATTTCAGCAAATTTGGAGAAGTTTTTGTCATTTTAGAAAATTTTGGTCTCAAAACAGGTTTTTCAGCCCAACGCGTAGCGTGTCACGACGCGCGCTTAGGATTGGGACACTTGTTAGAGGAAAACTTTGTATTTTTGGATTTTTCATGGTAATTTATGCATGCTCAGAAATGGCCGAAGCATTTCACCAAGTTCTGGATGATCAAAAGGGCCAAAAACACCATGAAAATCACCTTTCTGCCACCTTTTGCACCAGCAGGAAGTACTTGTGGGAAAATGAAGTTTTGGAGAAGAAAATGAGCTCCAAATTGGGAAATTCCACTTGGGTTGGATAGAATACATCCAGGGCTTTCCAACAAGCTATCATGAGCTTGATTTTGATGCCGGGAAGTGCCCCCAAAACAGGCTGAAAGGCGCGCGACGCATAGAGCTCAGGCGCACGGCGCATAGAGATTTTTGGCTAATTTTTCATCTTCCAGCTCAGAATTTCGGCCAGTTGTACCAGTTTTTATTGTGGATGTAATTTTTGAGTTATATTGATGTAATTTTGTGGTTTTAATGTAATTTTGACTCACTTTTACCTATTCTAGAAGATTCACTCACAAAAAAGTGAAAATCATGTAAATGAATCAGTTTCCTTCCTTTTAGAGGCAAGTGGTTTGACTGCCTAGATTTTAGCTCCTTGTTTAGAATTGGTTGAAACTGCTCCTAGAAGGAGGAATTCGACCCCTAGAGGCATGGGAATGGGTTAGGATGGTCTATATGATGTAATTTCTGAGACATTCTACAGGTTGGACTCTTGGGAAAATTTTGGCACACTATTGTACATATTTTCTACATTTTGGCTAAGGAAAGATCAGAGGTTTTGCAGCACCTGTTGGGATTCTTGTGGCTTTCAATTTTGATGGTGTGTTCTCTCAGTTATTTGTAAGTTCTTTAATGTTTAAAGTATGCCATTCCCTTCTTTTGCTTCTGAAACTAAATGAATGAGTAAATGAGGTAGAATCCATTGATTCCAGTGCTCTACCTTTGAATTTGTTTAGTTTTGTATGTTTTCGCCAGTTTGGAGAGGATCCTTGTTCTCCCTTGCCCTCTTCGGCTCCTTGTCATTCTGATCCATCCATACAAATAATCAAAAAGCATCAAGACTACTGCCTACCTTGCCCCAACTCAAATTCTGTAAAGAGCCCAAAATTGTTTTTCCCATTTTTCCAACGAAAACCCAAAAATTTAAAACCAAACCTTCCTATCTCTTTACTAGCCTAAAATTAGTATCTAATATAAGTCATCTCAGCCCCTTTGAAGATCCTTTTCCGAGATAGACCCGGAGAGAGCCCTCTCCTGTCCTCGTAGGGCTAGCTACGAGGCTGAGCGTGGTTTGATGTTGCCTTGAGTTTTACCTTATTTCAGCCTAAGGTAGACTTGAGCGCTAACATAGTGGCGACCATACTGGGGAATTAATCTCAATGGTTTGTTTTTTGATGTGTTCGTTTCATGAGTTATAGACGAAGTCTGAAGTCATGCCAGGTAGCTTTCGAAACGCTTTTTCCATGCATAAGCGGAAGTAGATAAACGCTACTTCAGTCGATCTCCGGTTTAGCTTGTGAATGCAGCACTTGGTTTGCAAATTACCCCAGTACACTTGTTCGTTCTAGACTTTTGGATGATTGAGTCTAGAAGTCGATAGGCTGAAAATAATCGGTTGTGTCCTTTGGTTGAATAGATCAATACACTGGCTTCAAAAAGGCATACTAGATCAAATCTTGATCCAAATCTGCCTCCAGTATATGAAAACCCCAACCTAATCCCAAGAATTTTCTGTCGAGAAGCTCCCATCATTCCTTTGGTCAAATCTCACTCATACCCCACTGTTTTTTAATACATTGAAGATATTGAGTTTGACGATCAGTTCGAGTTATCATTGTTTGAAACCAAGTCCGAAAGCGCTACTGGTTCTACCATCATCAATCCTGAGTTCATCAAGTATCTAGAAGTTGAACAAGAAAATAGATCTATTGATAATTATATTCTGAATCTTCAAAACTCCATTGTGGCAACCAACATCCCTGAATTCATTGTATCTGCATCCGAAACTCTTGGGCCATCTGAAATTGCATCCGGTTCACGGATTCCCACTGAACCACCCTTTATCCCTACCATTCCCATGCAGCCTGAGATCTCTGATCAGAAATCAGGGGAAGTCCCTCCTCCATCTCCACCGCATACACCTCGTTCATCTACTGCTCCCATTCCACCTATTTTCCCAAGACAAATTATAAATCTGCTGAGAGCCATGGCAGCTCGATTTGCTCCTCTCGCGTTACCGCAGCAGTTGAATGATATGCCTGCAGATTACCAGAGCAAGATTCCAATATTTGATGGCACTCCGCAGAGTCTTCCGGCACAACAGCATGTAGATAAGATGACAGACTTTTTCGATCTTCATGAGATCGACGAAGAGAATGTAACCATGAGACTTTTTGTGCAAACTTTCGGAGGGGAGGTAAGAAAATGGTTTAGAGCTTTACCGGCAAGAAGCATTACTACAATGGCAGAACTTCACCAACAGTTTTTGGATCGTTGGGAAATTAAAAAGGATCCACTTCAGATCAATGCCGAGTATAACAGCATCAAGCGCAATCCTGGTGAGTCCGTTCAGGACTATATTGTCAGATTCAATACAGTTTATAATGCAATTCCAGATGACTTAAGACCATCTAGAAAGTCAGCTCTCCTTAAATTCCCAGATGGTTTTGATCCGGAGATGGCTTATTCATTACGAGACAGAGATCCGCCTACCTTGGAAGATATGCAGAAGATTTTTGTTAGTGTTGAGGCGAATATGAATGATAAGAGAGCCCGGTTGAAAGCAGAAAAGAGAGTGACCATAAAGAAAGAAGCTTCCACATCTACATCAGAACAGCACTTGCTTCGTGAGATGGAAAAAATGTTCAAAAGAATGACCCTTGATAATCCAGAACCGCAAATTCGAAATCCCAACTACCGTGGCTAGCAGCAGCCACAGTTCAGAATTAAGCAGCGTGAACAGAGAGCACAAGAGCCGGCAGCCCAGCAGCAAGTTAAAACACCTCTTCTGCAGAATTTTGTGAGTCAAGATTCAGACGATGACGATGATGTAGTAGGGGAGCAAAACCACTTCTTTACTCCCGATGATCTGCCCATTTACATCACTGAATATGAAGAGTATGCAGAAAGTTCAGCTGCACAGAAAGATGAGGATTTCATTTTAGCAAATGATGTAGCTCTGGAGGAAGAATCAGATGAATACCAAAGAGGGTATATGAATGGTTTGTCCGCTTAGCAGAAGCAATACTCATTGAGAAATAGAGATGTGCCCATAAACCCAATTCAGAAGAGAAAAGAGGCTTCAGCACCGAAGATGGATTCACCTATACCACAGAAGAAAGGAAAAGAGACGATTGATCCCGCAGCTAACAAATCATCATCAGCAGAAAAGTCAAATCAACCAAGCATAATGAAGGATAAGGCTGAAAGGAAAGAAGTTCTGGTCAAAGAGGTTGAAAGGGTTTCAGCTTTTAGTTTAGAGAATGAAATTTCTAAATTGAAGGTATCTATTCCTTTGACAGAAATTATGAAGAACAGCAGTTATAGAGGTCAAGTCTATAAAATTATGAATTTTGATCCAATGTTTGACACAGTGAATATTGAAGATGATCAGTCGGAATTGATATTTGGACCTGCTTTAGATGGTGAGTCTCCGGACAGCGATGTTCCTCCCTTTTATATCAGTTTGAGGTTGCATGAATATGTATTGCATAATGCCATGTTCGATTCTAGTGCTTCGCACAATCTTATGCCAAAAGCGATCATGGAAAAGTTGGGTTTAGACATTACAAGGAAGTACCATGATTTGTACTCATTTGATTCCAGCCGAGTGAGATGTATCGGACTTATCAAAGATTTGGTTGTAAGCTTAGATCAGATTCTTGCGAAGAATGTCTTGATGGACGTGGTTGTGGCGGACATTCCTCCTCGATTTGGGATGCTCCTTTCTAGATCTTGGGGAGAAAAGTTGAAAGGTACACTACAGTTAGATTTCTCCTATGCAACAATTCCTGTCTTTGGCCAAATGAGAAAGTTATATCGAGAGCAGAAGATGAAATACATGATAACAAGCAAGGAGAAACCAATAAATCATCCTGTAAATTATGTACATACAGACTTAGAGTCTTTTGTTTTGTTTGCTGATAGTTTTAATGATATAGATAGTCAGTTAGTTCAGGCAGAAGATATACCAGAGATCACCGAGAATTTTAGAGAAGTTCTGCAGAAAGAAAGACAAGAAAAGCAAGCTACTGTTGAGCAATCAGCTAAAGACGATGGGCAGCAAACAGAAAAAACAGAGCTGACGCAATTTCAGCACTTGGAGGATGATGAAGATGGTCTTTGGACCATGGATTTCGATGGCGCAGTGGGTATTGATGGTGCTGGAATTGGTGTTTGGATACACAGTCCATTTTCCGCTCCGAATAAGGTCTCGAGCAATGTGCGAGTATGTTCCTACAAACTAGCATTTGATTGTTCTAATAATGAGGCTGACTATGAGGCTCTGATTGCTGGCCTAAAGATTCTAAGAAAGCTGAAAGCGAAAATAATTGCAGTCTATGGTGATTCCGAGTTGGTGATAAAACAGGTAAAGGGTGAGTTTCAAGCCAAGCATCCTCGCATGAGGGCTTACCGTAATGCAGTCTTAGACATTTTGAAGTTATTTTCAGATTATACCTTGACGTGTGTGCCTCGCATACAAAATGGTATTGCTGATGGACTTGCTAAGGCAGCAAGCAATTTAAAAATCCCAATGAATTCCAGCAATAAGTTCGAGATCCATGTGAAGCACCGCCCTACCGTTCCGGATAATCAGAGAGGTTGGCAAGTTTTTCAGGACGATGAGGAGATTAGTGATTTTCTGCAAAACAAGGGTAAGTTTAAAGATACCTCCATAGATACAGAACATGATGATGGTAATGATGATATGCAGATAAATCAAATGGAAGTGCTGCAACTTAAAGATAACATCATTCCTAAAGGATCGATTCCTTTAGAGGAACTCTTTGATCAAGACGATGTAGCCCGCAAACCGACATTGAGGCCGACTGAAAAAGGTGTTGAAGAAGTGAATATTGGGACAGCTGAAAACCCCAAGATGGTAAAGTTATCCAAGTCATTATCACCGGAGGTAAGAGCTGAGTATGTGAGATTGTTGTCTTCATTTGCTGATGCTTTCGCGTGGGATTACTCAGATTTAAAAACGTATGACACTAATATCATTCAGCATACGATCCCTATTAAACCAAATCATAAGCCTTTCCGTCAGAAGTTGAGGAGAATCAATCCAAAGCTGCTACCGTCGATTGAAAAGGAGGTAAATAGGTTGTATAAGTCAGGAATCATTGTACCTATCATATTTTCTGATTGGATATCAAATTTGGTGCCCGTGAGGAAAAAGACAGGTGAGATCCGTTTGTGTATTGATTTCAGAAATTTGAATAAGGTGTCATTGAAGGACAATTATCCGCCGCCAAAAATGGACCATATATTGCAGCGAGTAGTTGGAGCATCAAGGATGTCACTACTCGACGGCTATTCAGGATATAATCAAATTTTAGTGCATGAGGACGATCGTGACAAAACTGCGTTCACCACTCCATGGGGAACGTTTCATTACGCTAAGATGTCGTTTGGTTTGAAAAATACAGGTGCCACTTTTCAGCGTGCAATGGACATGGCTTTCGCCAATGAGAAAGATGTATTTTTGGTTGTTTACCTTGATGATTTGACTGTGTTTTCAAATTCTGATGAAGAACATTTGTATCACTTGAAAGTTGTTTTTCATAAGTGCAGAAAATATGGCATTTCGCTGAATCCGAAAAAGAGCTTGTTTGCCATGGATGAAGGCAAACTTCTTGGCCACATCATATCGAAAGACGGCATTCGTGTTGACCCTGCACGTGTTGAAGCAATCCAGCAAATTGAACAACCCCGGAACAAGAAAGAAATACAGTCATTTAATGGTAAAATGAATTTTCTGCGTCGTTTCATTCCAAATCTGGCTAAGCATCTCAGAGAAATCACAAACATGCTGAAAAAGGACAGTCAGGTGAAGTGGACAGAAGAGGCGGTGAAATCATTCAATTTGGTAAAGCTAGCTCTTTCTTCAGCCCCTATTTTAATCAGCCTGGATTACACACAGGACTTCATTTTGTTTTCGTTTGCTTCTGAGCACACTTTGGCAGCTGTTTTAATGCAGAAAAGGATGGAGTTGAGAAGCCCATTGCCTTTTTCAGTCGAATTATAAGGGACGGAGCTTTGAAATATAACAGTATTGAGAAACAAGCACTTGCTCTTATGAAGGCCTTAAAGTATTTTCGTGTATATATACTGCATTCCCACATTATAGCCTATGTTCCTAACGCAGCAGTCAAAGATGTTTTGGTACAAGCAAATCCGAAAGGAAGACGGGGTAAGTGGATCGCTGCGTTGTTAGAATATGATGTGGAGATTAAACCGACCAAGCTGATCAAAGGACAAGGACTAGCCAAGGTCATGGATGAAACAAATCTGCATGCTTTAGACATAAATTTGATCGCTGCTATGTCTGATGAGGATGAGGAAAGTGCATCATTTCAGGTATCTGATATTTTTGTTTCTTCCCCTTGGTATGCTGACATTTTATATGTACTTTAGAATTTGTCTCCACCACCCGGGATGCCTAGAAATAAGAGTAGAACCTTGAAGTTGAGGGCTGCAAAGTTTTGCATATTGAATTCTGCATTATATTGGAAAGATCCTGGTGGAATGTTATTGAATTGTTTGGTAGAGGAAGAAGCCAAAAGAGTTTTGGAGGACTTTCATAGAGGAGATTGCGGGGGCCATCTATTTTGGAAAACCACAGCGAATAAGATTCTAAGGGCAGGTTACTATTGGCCTTCTTTATTTTCTGATGTATATAAGGCTGTTAAGAATTGTCACGAATGTCAAATTTTCGAAGGGAAGCAGAAATTACAGCCTTTGCCTCTCAAACCAATTGAAGTCAGTGCACCATTTCAGTAGTGGGGGTTGGATTTCATTGGGGAAATCCATCCGGCATCTTCAGGTCAGCATAGATGGATATTGACAGCAACGGATTACTTCACGAAGTGGATCGAGGCGATTCCCACCCGACAAGCCACGGATGCGGTAATTATTTCCTTTCTTGAAAATAACATTCTGTCACGTTTTGGTTGTCCTAGCAAGATAATCACAGATAATGCAGCGGCCTTCAAGTCTAAAAGGATGGTTGAATTTTGCAATAAGTATAACATCATCTTGGGACATTCGACTGCCTACCATCCGCAAGGAAATGGCTTGGCGGAATCTTCAAATAAGTCTTTGGTAAATATCATTAAGAAATTGCTGGAAATCAATAAGAAAGGCTGGCACAAGAAATTAGTGAATGCACTTTGGGCTGATAGGGTAAGTCAGAAAAAATCCATCGGTATGTCCCCCTTTGAGTTGGTGTATGGAGTAGACACAGTGTTTCCCACTTCTCTTGCTGTCCCGGTAGTCAAATTGCTTCAGGAAGCTGGTAGTGAGGAAGATCCCATGCAGCGAAGGATAAATCAGATGATTCATTTACAGCAGACACGGGAGGAGGTCTTTCAAAATACATTCAAGTTGCAGGAGCGCATTAAGAAGATTTATGACAGGAAGGCGAAAGCAGATAAGTTTCAGCTGGATGAGGTGGTTTTGAAGTGGGATGCTCGAAATGAAGATAAGGGAAAGCACGACAAATTTGAAAACCTTTGGAAGGGTCCTTTTAAGATTGCAGCGTATCGTGGTCAGAACGCCTTTCTTCTCAAGGAAATGAACGGGGATGATTGTCCTGGAGGGCCGATCAATGGTCGGCTGCTCAAGCGATACCACTTCTGAGTATTTTCTGCTGATTTCATCATCATTGTATATATCGTTTTACTTTTGTTTCATCGCAAGTGTGGACTAATCTCTTTTCTTCAGTCTGGGGCCTGAAGCGAAGGCTATAATTCTGGAGAAGGAGGTTAGTTGGTTTTGAAGTTTTTCAAGTCAGTTTTATCAGTCTTTTCAGTTTTAAAGTCGAGTCAGTTTTGCTCAGTTTTCAGTCAAAGTTTTCAGTCAATAAAAGTGTCCAAGGTTTTGTGTTATCTGTTGAAATAATGACTCCATCGCCCAATGGATGAAGGCACTGCCTAGCTCCCCCAGAGATCTGTTGTTCTTGGCATCTCCTTGGAGCCACCATCCCCATTGGAGCCAATGTTAGAGTCGGTCCTTACAGCCCTCCGTCAGAGATCATTTCGCTTTTTGCATATCATTTTTAGGTGTCTCGCTCACTTCACTTCGTTGCATTTCGCTAGGGGCATGCCATTGACTGACGAGAGGGTCTGGTCGTCTTGTATTTCCTCATGCTTGTACCTGCAAGGCTAATTAAAACTCCTCAAAAATCATCAAAGTTCAGGTCACGTCATTCATGGTCATAAATGATTATTTCGTCAACAAGAGTCTTTAGTCCTAGAGTCTAGGGTTTTCAGTCTTTTGATACATGTAATAAAACCCCGCAGGCCATGAGGATGGTTTCGAAAAGGTTCCTATTTCATATTTTTATTTTCAAAAACATTTGAAGACATTTCTAGTCCAAAACTCTGTTTTGAACTAGAAACTGTCAAATTTCTTTTTTGTAATAATTATGTATTTGTTCCACCATAAAAATTTCAAAGCAGCCTCTGGTCTTTGCCGAAGTCAAAATTCCAAAATCCCTGCAAAAATCAAATCATTACATCAGTCCAAAACTCAGAAAAATAGTGAAAAGCCAAAAGACAAATATGCATTAAATGATAAAGTGCCAAAATTTTCAAACATTACAAAGTGGGTTATGGAGAAAATTAAAATCAAATCTGATTCTTGTGAGATATTTCTCAACCTATATAAACCATTGAAGACAAATCATTTTCATAAGTTTCCAAAGCAAAGTCGAGTTTGGAGTGTTGGAGAGCAAAAAACTCGTTTTCAGAGCCGTGGAGTTGAAGTGGAAGTGTGCGCGGCGTATACAAGTGGCGCGCGACGCACACACGGCGCGCGACGCACTGGGCATCACAGGCCTGTGCATTTTTGCACGCGCGGCGCATAGAGTTTCAGGGCCGGAAAACTTCAGTTCACCACCCAAATTTGCATCAAATCACTTCATTTACTTGCAAGTAAGTTATTCATGCCTGCTTAGTGACTCATGAACATGCTGTGGTGTTTTTAAAGTGGAGAAAACAAGTGTTTGATGTGGTGAAATGTAAACCCCATGTTCATTTCCAAAATCACTCCATAGGGTTTTGAAGGACATGTTAGTGATATTGTGGGGGTTTCCAAACTTGTGTTATTGATATATATGCCCATGCTCTCTATTATTATTGGTGTCATCGCTTATTGTTTACCATAGCCTCATGCTCTCTCTCTCCTATTCAAATCACTGCTGTCATTACCATTGTCATTGTCACACTTTTTATCATTTATATTGTAACACAGTCCCATATTCACTATTCCCCATTCTCCATTGACAAAGCCTAACTATCATTGCAAGGGTTGTACACTACATTATACTCCTTCCTACTCACTTGTCAAAATCCCCATGTAGTCAAGCAGTGGCTATTTTCCATTTCAAACTTATTTGATAGTACCTTTATCATTATGGTTTTCCTATAGCACCTTGATACACATGTGACACATTTGGGATTTGAGCATACACTGAAACTCTTGTTTTCACTATACCTATATCAGCATATATTTTGCAAACATATTGATTTCAGCGCCATGTCAGAGACGGATTCAGTTTATGAGCAGGAGTATGACAGTGATTCCACAGCAGAGATTAATGTGCCACGGAGGTCTCACAAAAGTGGCAAAAGTGGTAGGCATGTCAGGGAGGAGCCTACTTCTTTGGCTCAATTGCAGGCTTGCCCGCTTGCAATGGATTGTTTTCAGCATCAGTCATGTTTCCAGTACTGTGAGATGATTTCACAAACTCAGCATCATCATGAGCTAGCTCACCTATTTGTTCTACATTTACATGATGGCCATGTAAACCTTGCCAGAGTTAACTTCATTCTGTCACCAGAGACCATTGCTCAGGTCACCGGGATACCAAACATAGGAGAGGAATGGAACAAACGACAGTAGCTAGAGAAATCCTACTATGAGCCATACATCAAACCTGGGTATATGAGGCAGCTGAGCAAGGTATTTCCATTCAGATTTCTAAAGGATGAGTTTGCACCATTGATGAAACTCATCATTCGATATTTCAGTTGCGAGGGCAGATTCTCACGCCTCTATGCGTACCATATCCATTTGTTGATGCATTTCACGAGGGTATGTATGATGATCATTCCATACTTCATGTATCGCAACATAGAGCGGATGACATTTCTTGTAGAGAAGAATACCCCAGCACAGCATCATAGCAGTATATATCATTACGCGCTGATCAAAATCATGGTGGTACATCAGCTGACACAGCAGGGCATTGCTTGGGAGGATTTCATCTCCCGTGACTTCTTTGCAGCACCACAACCGCCTCCTGAGGTAGTTCATGATGAGGGAGATCCTTCACTCCAGCTTGAAATTCCTGAGACCGAGCATATCAGTGCTCCAGTGTATGTGACATATCAGCGAGGCCACAGAGCCTTATTTGTAGCTACACGACAAGTACTATCTCCACCCGAGGTGGAAGGGGTCTCATTGACTTCATCAGCAGCGCGAGTATTATCTCCACCTAGGGTGGAAGGGGTCTCGCCTTCGACTTCAGCACAGGTACAGATTCAGGACAAAGGCAAGAGGCCTATGCATGATGAGGGCCCCTCAGGAGGCCAAGATACTGAATTCACATTGATTGATGTTGATGTGAGCTCTCCTAGCTCGAAACTGAAAGAGATCGTCTAGGAGCAGAAGGCCAAGATTGACACACTGAATGTTAAGTTGTAGAGAGCTCAGTGGGTGATAAACTACCTAGAGCAGTGTAACAAAAAACTAGAGGATCAGCACACACTTGTAGAGCTGCGGCGAATCCGTGAAGATCGAAAATTGGCCCGGAAGAGACCCGGTGACATGACACCAGTTGAGCGAGCGACCAAACTCATCCATGTTAAAATTCATCTGGAGAAGTTGTTGGAAAAGGCCAATAGAGACAAAGACATGCTCCATCACATGAAAGGTCATTATTGGGCCCGCATGCACGTTTGCAAAGCAAAAATGAAGATTCTGAAGAGAAGGTTGAGCAAAGCACTAAAATGGAGAAAGAGGCCTGATTCATTCTGGATTTTGGCCGAGGCTTCATTGGCTGAGCATGAGGCATGATGGGGAATCTTCACTCTGAATTTCAGCAAATTTGGAGAAGTTTTTGTCATTTTGGAAAATTTTGGTCTCAAAACAGGTTTTTCAGCCCAACGCGTAGCGCGTCACGACGCGCGCTTATGATTGGGACACTTGCTGGAGGAAAAATTTGTATTTTTGGATTTTTCATGGTAATTTATGCATTCTCAGAAATGGCCGAAGCATCTCACCAAGTTCTGGATGATCAAAAGGGCCAAAAACACCATGAAAATCACCTTTCTGCCACCTTTTGCACCAGCAGGAAGTACTTGTGGGAGAATGAAGTTTTGGAGGGGAAAATGAGCTCCAAATTGGGAAATTCCACTTGGGTTGGATATCGGACATCTAGGGCTTTCCAAAAAACTATCATGAGCTTGATTTTGATGCCGGGAAGTGCCCGAAAAGTAGGCTGAAAGGCGCGCGACGCATAGAGCTCAGGCGCGCGGCGCATAGAGAAAATTGGTCAATTTTTCATTTTCCAGCTCAGGATTTCGGCCAGTTGGACCAGTTTTGATTGTGGATGTAATTTTTGAGTTATCTTGATGTAATTTTGTGGTTGTAATGTAATTTTGACTCACTTTTACCTATTCTAGAAGATTCACTCACAAAAAAGTGAAAATCATGTAAATGAATCAGTTTCCTTCCTTTTAGAGGCAAGTGGTTTGACTGCCTAGATTTTAGCTCCTTGTTTAGAATTGGTTGAAACTGCTCCTAGAAGGAGGAATTCGACCCCTAGAGGCATGGGAAGAGTTTAGGATGGTCTATATGATGTAATTTCAGAGACATTCTACAGGTTGGACTCTTGGGAAAAGTTTTGCACACTATTGTACATATTTTCTACATTTTGGCTAAGGAAAGATCAGAGGTTTTGCAGCACCTGTTGGGATTCTTGTGGATTTCAGTTTTGATAGTGTGTTCTCTCAGTTATTTGTAAGTTCTTTAATGTTTAAAGTATGCCATTCCCTTCTTTTGCTTCTGAAACTAAATGAATGAGTAAATGAGGTAGAATCCATTGATTCCAGTGCTCTGCCTTTGAATTTGTTTAGTTTTGTATGTTTTCGCCAGTTTGGAGAGGATCCTAGTTCTCCCTTGCCCTCTTCAGCTCCTTGTCATTCTGATCCATCCATACACATAATCAAAAAGCATCAAGACTACTGCCTACCTTGCCCCAACTCGAATTCTGCAAAGATCTGGCCTCATCCCCGAGCCCAAAATTGTTTTTCCCATTTTTCCAACGAAAACCCAAAAATTTAAAACCAAACCTTCCTATCTCTTTACTAGCCGAAAATCAGTATCTAATATAAGTCATCTCAGCCCCTTTGAAGATCCTTTGCCGAGATAGGCCCGGAGAGAGCCCTCTCCTGTCCTCGTAGGGCTAGATACAAGGCTGAGCGTGGTTTGATGTTGCCTTGAGTTTTACCTTATTTCAGCCTAAGGTAGACTTGAGCGCTAACAGAATGGATAAAGGTTGTAGAAGTCCCGGGGTCTTAATTGTCTCAGCTTTACTCTGCTGGAAAACCAAACATTCCGCCACAAACTTTTGAATATCAGATTTAAGGCCATCCCAAAAAAATTCTTTCTTCACCCTGTGGTAAGTTTTTAAAAATATTGAGTGTCCTCCTAAAGGAGAAGTGTGAAATTCTAGAAGAATCTTTTGTTTTAGTTGGGAATTCTTACAAATATATAAGTGATCTTTGTACCATAAGGAATCATTTTTCCAACTAAATGTATCAGATGTACTAGGATCTTGCTGCAACTTTTGAATGAGTGTCCATACATCTTTGTTCTTCTTCCACTCATCTCTTGCTTCGGTTATCCAATCTGGTTGGATAATAGAAATGGCACAAAGCAATGCTTCCACCTCTTCATTCTTTCTTGAGAGTGCATCTGCAACAACATTAAGCTTTCCTTTTTTGTAGATTATTTCAAAGTCATAACCCAACATCTTTGTGACCCATTTTTGCTGCTCTTCAGAAGATAGTCTTTGTTCCAAAAAGTGTTTAAGACTATCATGATCAGTTTTTACCTTGAAGTGTCTTCCCATTAGGTAAGTTCTCCATTTCTTTAGTGCATGCAATATTGCTAACATTTCCTTCTCATAAATAGGTTTCTGTAAATACTTTCCTTTGATTGGACTACTTTCAAAAGCAATGGGTCTTCCTTCCTGCATTAAAACAGCACTAATTCCATTTCCTGAGGCATCACATTCCACAATAAAGGTTTTTGTGAAGTCTGGCGTAGCTAAGACCGGTGCTAGACACATTTCCTCTTTAAGATGTTCAAAGGCCTTAGTTGCTTCAGGAGTCCACGAAAATGCATCTTTCTTCAATACTGTTGTTAGAGGTGCTGCTATTCTCCCATAATTCTTAACAAACTTGCGATAATACCCTGTTAACCAGAGAAATCCTCGCAACTGCATTATGGTTGTCGGGACTTTCCATTCCTTAATGGCTTTAATTTTGTTAAGGTCTACTTTAACACCCTCGTGAGATACAATATGACCCAGATATTCCACCTCTTGTACTCCAAAGAAACAATTGGATGTTTTTGCATATAATTGTTTCTCCTGCAATAGTTTGAGCACCCTTTCAACATGTTCAACATGATCCTTCCAAGACCTGCTATAGATTAGTATATCATTAAAAAATACGAGAACAAATTTTCTGAAGAAGGGTTTGAAAATGGAATTCATCAACCCCTGAAATGTAGAAGGTGCATTGGTAAGGCCAAAAGGCATGACCAAAAATTCATAATGACCCTCATGAGTTCGAAATGTTGTTTTTGGAATATCTTCAGTCTTCATTCTAATTTGATAATATCCTGAACGAAGATCCAACTTGGTAAAATAAATTGCTCCATGTAATTCATCCAATAATTCATCAATCACAGGAATGGGAAATTTATCTTTAATGGTGAGCTTATTGAGCTCCCTATAATCCGGACACATTCGCCATGATCCATCCTTCTTGTGTACCAATACTACAGGAGTGGAGAAAGAACTTTGACTAGGTTGAATTATACCCGCCTCTAACATTTCTGCAATCATACGTTCAATTTCGCTCTTTTGGAAGTAAGGATATCTATAAGGCCTGGTGTTTGGGGGAACACTTCCTGGAATCAAATGAATAGCATGATCATGATCACGAATAGGTGGGAGTCCTTTGGGAGTTTCAAACACCTTGGAATGATTGTCAAAGACTTGTTGGAGATCTGCAGAAATAGATGATTTTGATGTCGGAACTTCTAGTGAGCATAATTGTGCAATTATGCCTCGTTGTTCTTTCTTTAGAAGCTTTGTCATGACATTAGAGCTTATTATCTTTCCTGGCTTCCCTGCAATACCCCGTAATTTGACTTCCTTTCCTTTTGAAAAAAAAATTCAAGAAAAGTTCTTGAAAATTAAAAGCTACCGTCCCCAAAGATTGTAACCATTGTACTCCTAGTACAACATCGGCACCTCCCATAGGAATGGAAAGCATTGGAATATTCAATACATATTCCCCCATGGTTAGCTTGATATTATGGCATTTTCTAGAGCAATTTATAGTTCCTCCATTTGCAACCATCACTTGACATTCTGGTGCGGGGTATAGGAAACAATTTAATTCCTTGGCTACCTTACAATGAATAAAATTATGGGTGCTACCTGAATCAATCAACACTATTACCTTTTTCTTCTTGATATGTCCTTCTATCTTGAGAATTTGAGGAGTGGTAATTCCTTCCAGTGCATTACACGATATGGTCGGATTCATTTCTTCCTCTTCTAGGGCTGGTTCCTGGTGTATATCCTCTTCTTGTTCATTTTCTTCTTCCTCTTCACAATCTATGTAAAATAATTTCTTCTCAGCACACTTATGACCTTTAGTGTATTTTCTATCACAACTGTAGCAAAGCCCTTTTGCTCTTTTTCTTCCAATTTTTGTGGTGTCAACCTTGTAGGTTGTGGAAATCTAGGCGTAGCAACACTTCCTTCTTTATAGAATTGAGTGGTAGGCTTCCTTGTCGCCATAATTTTACATTCAACTTTTCTTGCCAACATGAATGCCTTCTCCAATGAATCAGGTTCCAAAACACGAACTTCATGTTGGATGTTATCCTTTAGAGTACCTAAGAAGAGATCAATCCTGTGTTCCTCTGGAATATTAGTTACCCTTATATTCAATTTTTGGAAGTCCTCAATGTGTTTCCCCACTAAACCCTTTTGTTTGAGATTTATCAATTGGCTAAAGAAGGTGTTGCTCTTTGCATCCTCATAATGTGCTATCATTTCCTCCATAAAAATTGACCAAGTGACAATTTTTTTACGGGAGCAAAGCCATCGATACCATACAAATGTATTTTGTTCTAAATGTAAAGTTGCAATGCGTACCTTTTGTGTGTTTTTCACGTTATGGATATCAAAATATTGCTCCATCTGTAGTATCCATGTTACAGGATCCTTTCCATCAAACTTCCTCATATCCATTTTTGGAATATGGTGGTTCTTCCCGCCAACATTAGAGTTTATGAAATCACGATTAACATTTATTTTGTTCTCATCATGAGGTTTTTCTACTATCTTTTCACCATTAGGAAAAATTTCTTGTATCAACTTTGTCAAACCTTCGATGTCTGCTTTGAGATCATTCTTCATGTTTTCCATGTTGTCTTTCATGTCATCCATCTTAGCTTCCATGCCAGCTTCCATGCCATCCATCTTAGCTTCCACTCCATCCATCTTAGCTTCCACGCCTTTCTTCAAACCGTCCATCTTCACTTCCACGCCTTTCTTCAAAACTTCCATTTCATTTTTTGTTGCTCTTTGCGAGAGTGAAAATTTTTGCACTTGCTCTTGTAATTTTGATAGATCATGTTGCAATTCTTCATCTTCATGAGTCATAGTAGAGCCTTTTGAAGGCTTAATGGGTGTTGAATTATTTTTACAGGGCATCTTTTAGAACTCAATACTGATATATATTCCACAATATTCCCTTGGAATCAATTCAAATTTATTCTTCAAAGAAGACTTATGCAATTTGGAAAGAAAAAAATATACACACCTTTTTCTTGCTTTTGAGGAGCTCGATATTGAAATTGGATTATCTCTATGATTGCAGTACTCAAATATTTGAATTTCGGTATCAACATAGCCCTATAAATTATATTTCGAATGCCACAGGTCTAACCTGATTTGGATTCTCCAAGACAAAGTTGTGTCCAATCTCCCAGAATGACCTAATTATGGACTGGTTTAGTAGAGTGAACTTGTACGACTTGCCACGTGTCACTGTTTGGTCCTTTGTCGCTGAAATTGATAGCCAAGAAACTGAAGTTCATGTACTTGCGACCACTTTTTACGGCACTCCAATCCGATGCCCAGAGAGAGATTTATTCAACTTTTCCCACGATCACCTCTTTGAGATGAAATTCAGGAGCCTGAAAAAGCACTACCTTCCACAGATCATATCTCCAAAAATATTGTGAACCAAGCTCTGAAATTTTTTGACAAATTTCCTCAGGATTTCAGCTTCGCACCATATGAATTTCAGATTCTGAAGCTTCGTAGGAAAAATTTATAGCGCAAATTCCGCAATGACCTGTTTAGGAGCCTGAAAAAAGACCTAACTTCCACAGATGATATCTTTGAAAATATTGCGAACCAAGCTCTGAAATATTTAGACAATCTTCCTCAGGATTTCGGCTTCGCAACCTAAAAATTTCAGCTTCTGAAACTTCGTAGAAAAAAAGCTATAGCGAAAATGCCACGATGACCTGTTTGGAGCAGCGAAACCCTAGAATCGAAAGCTCTGATACCAAATGTTGTGTAACCAGCTCCAAAAATAGAAGAAAAGAGATAGCAACACCTTATAAATAAGCCTCTTCAAGGGGGCAACCTCCAATACATTACATAAATGAACAATTCTTGAATGATACAATTTACAAAATCTCCTTTTTATATATAGGAGTCCATGTGGCCATAATGTAATCCTAGTGGGCCACAATGTAATCCTAGCCGACCTAACAATAATAGTTTAGGGGCACAATAATAATAAAAATGGGGGTTACAAGGGTACAATAATAACAATAAGGGGGTTACACTAATAACAATAAGGGACTATACTAGTAATATAGGGACCTAACACTATAGATGAAAGATTTGCATTGAAGGACGGTTTTATCTAACATAAATGAAAAGGAAAATGGGTGACTCGGCTTTGTAAGGGAGTTGAATGATTTTATTTTTGGGTTAAGGGTGAGTGAAAATGAGGCCAGAAAATATGAAAATTGGAAAGGGAAATGATTTTTTGGTAGTATAGAGATGGAATTCTATGGATCAACTGCAGGCTTGGAATGAGTAGAAATGGTAAAATTGGTATATGTTTAATAGCAATGGTGTAATGGATCTGATGATCATGCTCTATCTGAAAGACACTTGGTATATTAAGAGGGACTCATGCATATAGTGATATTCTTTCATTGTTCTAGAAGCTGCAAAAACTTAGCATTTTTCTACAATAAAATGTAATTCTATTGAGAGAGAGAGATGATTAGTCTTTATTCATCTGATATATACACAAAAAACTCAAAAATGGTACTAATAAAACAAATTCAAGGAAGAAAAATTAAATGCACTTTTACATGTTTGGAAAGTGGTACCTTGGACTACCTATTGGTATCTTGTTGGTAACTTCTTCATTGTGTTTCTAACAAATTTTGAGCTTCATACCACTTTTCCACACACTTAATGCTTCAACAATAGATTGTAAACCAAATTTGCATAAGCTATTGAATTGTGTTGATTCTAAAACTACCAAAAACAACATGGATCGTTGCATTGCCTTATCATTTTACAACTTGCAATTAGACTCGGATGGTGGTTTTTCAATTATTGCAGTTGGATTTTTAATATAAGCAAGTGAAGGCCTAAGATTGTAACTGCGTTTGTCCTTTTTCTCTAGCACTTCGCCCTTGTCCATGATCTCGTGGATCAAGAAAATTCTCAAAAATGAAAATTATTGGATTAGCTTGAAACCAATGCCAAAGCGTAGATCTCATCGCTCTGAATCCAATGCAATTTGTTTCACGAAAATCAGACTTCGAATGCTCCAGAATCATGTTATGTTCATTTTGTGAAACAACTAAAATGATTTTTTGAGTTTTACAAATGCCCAATCAACAATCCGTACGCTAACTGGGCCTATGACGTGGCAAGATGATTGGTCATTCTCTGACCAATTTATGGTTGAAACTTGGCATCTACTAATTGGATAACACGTGGTTTTTTTCTATTCGTTACAGTTTTGTTATCGAGGGCCAATGTGGGAGTGCCACATGGCCTCCTCGTGGGGGACCAAAACTTTTATGTGAGGTTGAATAGCCTCCATAAGAATTGAACTCAAGACCTCATACCAACCAAAAAAGCACTTTAACCATTCTGCCTACATTACTCTTTGTTAAATATAACAACCAAATTACTAGTTAAGGTTTGATAGGCACACACTTTTGGGAAGGGGCTTAGCCCCAAGGAACATGGTTCCATATGACCACGGGCGCAGAGGAACTGGGGTTGGTTTTAACCATCCTACAAATTTGACCGTCAATCGAGAAGGCCATATTTGCACGTCATTCCCGTTTTCGGGGTGTACTAGTCGGGTTTGGGTCAAATTGTAGGATTATTAACAGTAAAATTGGGGAAAAAACTTGAAAAAGTTATATTTTACTCAATTTTTGGCCAAATAAGGTGCAAAAAGAATCAAAACAGGGGTTTTCGATAGTGTTGGATCCATTGGAGACGTCATTTCTTTTTCTGTTTGAGCTTTGTAAAAGCCTATAATTATACTTTTGATTATGAATTTAGATCTCTTATCCATTTTTTATTGCAAGATTAATGATTTTGTTTAATTTTCTTCTCTAATCTTCTAGATAGAAGAGAGTGCAAGAAGATAGCATACTCGGCAATACTGAAACTCTTTATTCATTTAAAACCTGAATTAAAAATACAAATTGAAAGGATTTGATCTCTAACCTTCACATTGTGGCTCTAAAAACTCTATTTGTTCTCCTTCTTCACAAATTTTCCTTCTCTTTCTTCATCTTCGTGCAAATGATTAGTGAGCGAGGTGGCTCTTACTACACCACCAATAAATAAATTGCAAATAAAATGAAATCTAACTTAAAAACTTAGAAAAAAATACATCACCAAACTTGGTTGTATTTATTTATTCTATCCTACTCTACTCTACTGGAAATAGAAAATTTGTTTCAAGTATACGCATATTTCCTATGTAACCATCTGTGTAACAGGAGTAAAAATATATTCATGCTTAGTTTTGAAAAATATGCATTCAAAAACATCAAAGCATGAAAAAACGATTGTTTTGATGATACAATTAAGAAGTAAGGAAGAATTAAAGAGTGATGTGACTCGATCCTTGATTGTAACCATCTTTCAATAAGGCTACGACATTCTTGATTCCTTTCTTGGTTTAGATCACATTGAATATCCTCTTTTGTTATGCATTCCTCAATCTTAGATTATAGTGGTTTCTCCCCATCAAAAGTATCGAATGATTCTTTAGTCTCTTCAACAGATTGACAAGAGGAATCAAAAGAGACTTGAAGATCTTCTTGTGGAGGTGGAGAAATAGACAATTTTTTAATGCAGTTAAAATATACTCTTCCTGAGAAGCAAATATCCCAATTGTTGCTAGGATTTTAGAAATTTCTTGGAAGGACATCCTTCAAACCCTTAATTGTCTATGAATTACTCCAACTAGTTGACAATTCCTGAAGTGCACACAAATTAGTACAAAGTATTGAAAAAATATTGAAATTTAATATGCAAAATGATTTTAATATGCTTTTAACCATGCATCTAAGAATGAATGCAACTATAATGAGTTGTCTAAACTTTCAAAATAAACACCTATGTATACCTCCTCGACAACGACGCCAAAATGTTGGGTGATTTAATTGCGAGTTAAATCCCTGTCATTTAATTGTCAACTCGGGGTTCGTGAACTGACTAAGCATACGTGTACTAAATGGACTAGGTGATTATTTATCATAATAGATTAATCTAATGTAATTGAAACTGAGAAATTAAATCAATTCAATCTAATCCAATCCAAACCAAACATAAATAAATTGAAATCACACTTGCTTGAAAAGAAAATCACACTTGCAGAAATGAAATCACACCACACTTGAATAAATGAAATCACACCACACTTGCATAAATGAAAATAACACTTTCTAAATTGAAATCACACTCACACTTGCTGAAAGGAAAATCACACTTGCATAAATTGAAAACACAATTGCTGAAAATAAATGAAATAACATAACTACACTATGTTACCAATATGTACAAAGGTGTGCAAACTTTGGTTGATGGGGGCCCTCCATTCCTCAGCAAAAACACCGAACAATTATCACATCTTGGAAATCAAAACTATAGTATGTATTTCATAAAGTTGAAGAAATGCTCCAAAGATATTACAAGAATGAATAATTAGTTTCATGATGGTTGATAAGAGTTGGATCCTTGTAAGGATGCACTCCTATTTATACAAATACTGAATATAACTATTCAATAAATACAAATCCTCAAATCTCTCCTAAATCCACATTTATCTCTTGTGGTTACAAGCAATCATCTAAAAATACAAGATACAAATCCTCTTCAAATTCTCTCATAGTTTTGATAAGGACACATATCAAAAAATCCATGATTCTTCTCCTTTGAATGTGCTTAACTTAATGATCCACATCTCCCTCAAATATTCTACAAATTCTCATGAGTTGGATTTTGAAATTCGATTTTGTAGTTAGGTGTCCAAAAAGGACCCATCTAGAATCTCCAAGTAGGCCTACAATATCATAAAACTCATAACACTTTTAGATATATATCTAAACATGTTAATTTCCTAATATTTAATAATAAGTTCACTTAAAATACTTAAAATGACTTGGGAAATAACAATAATAAACCCATATGATTATCAAAATGGTTACTAATGTAGGGTTATGGAGCTACAGATTTACGGAATGAGGGTAAAATGATGGAAATGAGGGTAAAATTGGATGACATTTTAGAGGCCTAACAAGGCCCTTCTCTTTACCCTATTTGCATGTTCAATTCATAAACTTGTAAGTATCTCTTCAATACATGTGCCTTATCTCGGAAAATATGGAGAAGATTGAAGGAATGTCTTGAAAAAATTGATAGAGACCCCACAAACATATTCAACACATTAATTCAATGGAGATTTTAAGTTTTCATCAATTTGATTCTGGATCACATTTCGATTTTAACCCCAGGCATTGTGATGTGGTGTATATGGGAGGAAAGGAATCGAAGGAGTTTTAAGGGGCAGGCAAACCCTTTTAATTATGTTTGGAATAAGATAATGGGTCAAGTTAGAGAATCAATTCTTGTATTAAATTGGGCTCATGAAGATTGGAAAGTGTCTAAACATGAGGATCGACTTCTAAATTGGTGGTTTCATTTCCCTCTTATGCACTTCCTTGCTCAACCCCCAAATATTCCCTTGGCTTCAATCCCATCCTCTTAGAGCCCTCTAACCCATAACTTTTTGAAATTGAAATTTGATAGAGCAACAAAATGAAACCTTGGCCCAATAGGGTTCGAGGGCATCTTTAGAGATCACTCAGAAAATACAGTGTATATATATTCAAGAACCTTAAGTATTAATAGTAACATGCAGGGGAATTGACGGGACTATGGATGGGTCTTGAGATAGCACAAACTCAAGGCTATACCAAGTTAACGATAGAAGGTGATTCCTATATCGTTGTTAACACACTCTGCAAAATCCAGGCAAGATCTCACATCCAAAAAATGTCTTCAAGTTGGAGGATAGAGTCACTATTATAACAAGTGAATGACATGTTTCTAAACATCTCAACCCTTATACCATCACATGTCTGATGATTGAGGAAAAACATAGCAAATTTACTAGCCAATCATGAAATTATTGAATATATGGCTCCATTGGCCTCATCATAGTCATAATTTCCTGAGTTTCCTCTCCACGATACCTGCAAGCTATTGGCATTGCAAGATAATGAAGCCTCAGATGGGGTTATGTGTGTGTAAGAAAGCGGAAGGGGGAATGCAACCACACCACCTGGCGAATGGGCTAGGTGAAATGGCATCTCGTCCCCGATGGGTTTCAATGGAACAAGATTTCACAGCCACCAAGTAGGAAATGGTACAGAAGGAATGTTGTCAGGAGGAAATGAGTGAGAACACAAAAATGTCTAAGTCTGCAATGAGAGTTATGGTATATTTTTAAGCATGGTGTTTTGTACAGGGTTTTCTGCAAAGAAGGCATTTCAAGGAATCGATGGTTGGACTTTGTGAACAGGAGGTATCCCTAGGAAAGAGAACAAATGTATGTGACATTTGAAGGATGATGGAGGGAGCAGTTATGCTTGCTAGGAAGTTGCAGTAATCCAGCTGCGAGAGTATTTGGTGGAGAGAGGATGGCAACTGCAACTCTCATTGAGTAATGAAAATCAAACTGGGATAGGCCCAAATAAATTGATTGTCTTCATTGCAACATAAGTCATTTTGGCACTTTGTTGGATGGTGCATTTGGATGAACCTACAGGAAGGACCTCTGTCTTTCCCATGTAGAATGTGAACTTTAATTTTCCAAAGAATGCTACTAAGCAAGGTTACTTTTCAATACTTTTTCTAGTGCATGGTGGCTCCTTATCCTCTTCTCTCGATTCTATTTTGGAATTGGTACTATTTTGAGATGTCTATGGAGATATGTTGCCCTTTATTTTTAAGTTTCGTTATTCTTAGTAGTTATTATTTTCCTTTCGAATTCTAGGGGAATTTTTATGAAGTGAGTGTTTTTCCTAGGTTGTTTTATCAGCAGTGGGTTCTATATTTGTATGGTATTTTTTGGGTTTGTGTTTTCTATTATTCTTAGATATTGTTAATTAGCTTCTTGAAAGGGACACCTTTGTGTCAACCTCTCCTAGTGTCCCTACATATTTTTTCATTAGTGGTGTCTCTCGAGAAGCTTTACCGTCGATTAAGCTCACCTAGAGTTGATGAGATATTGTGACAAGAGCAGGGGATAGTTTGTGTTGGCTTTGATACTGTCCCTTTGTATAGAGGGTGGTTTTTAGGTGAAATTGACTAGCAGATATTACTAGGGTTATCCTTTTGGAGTTGGGTCATAATAGTGTGCAGGGGTAAGGAGTTTGTGGGGGGGGGGGAGTGTGAATTTCGGAGGACGTATTTTGAGTCTCTGTTAGTTGTTATTATTTTTCGGGACTATGAATGTTGGGGGTTGATCCTTTGGAGTGAGGGGGTTGGTTGACAAGCAAGCTTCAACGTTTCTTGAGAGGAGGTGATATTTAGTATTAGAATAGTTGCAGGCTGGGAAATCATGCCACATCAACAGTGTTGTGTCAGATGTTTGTCCACATATTATTATGAGAGAGACTTGCACGTTAACTCCTAACTACATTAGAATATAAATAGGTCCACTTCACTCTATCATGAACTCATACCAAACAAGATTCAAGTTGAAATCACCTAGGTGGAAGGAGAGGCTTATTCCCACAGAACCTGTAGGTTTTAACCCTATACAGAAATTATCTGCAAACAAATCTTAAAAACAGAAAATAAACAATAGCGAGAGCATAAAACATAAAACAAATATACACAAATATTTTCCCCTGGATCCCAAATTCGGGACGACCAGCTTGATTTTTCATTATATTCCTTTTAGTTTTACGACACATATATATACATGCCGAAGCATACATAAACCCCAATCCATTAACCCTGGATTAGAACATAATCGTAGTTCCCTTGACCGGATCTACAAAATACTAGGGGTAGAAAACCATCATGCCCCAAAACCATGTGCAAACCCATGCACAAAACCATGGGCGGGTCCGCCCACCAGAAAATAAGGACCCAAATTTTTTTCCTGGGGCTGACCCCCTGCTGTGCCCGGCGCAACGTACAGATGCTTTCACCCCCCCTGTGACCCCCCCGCACATGACTAGTCGTGGAAATAATATAACACATACCCAACATTCTCCCACTTGTTGTTTTCTTTCCACAGGGGGCCACAGGAGAGCTGAGTCATTAGCCCAGCTTTGCAACACCCATTTTTTCTCTGCACCAAGAGAACTTATGAGTGCTCACAGACTTTGTCAATGCATCTGCAACATTCTTCAAGGTGTCCACCTTTACCAGCAACACCCTTTTAGCCTCAACCATATATCTCACGAAGTGATATTGAACATCAATGTGCTTTGTCTTTGAATGATAAGCAGGGTTCTTAGCCAAAAAAATTGCACTTTGGCTATCACATTCTATCCTTATAGCTTGCTGCACCAACCCCATACTTGAACACAATATCTGCAACCAAACTGCTTCCTTGCTTGCATGAGTGGTTGCCATGTATTATGCCTATGTAGTTGAAAGAGCCACTACAGACTGTATTTTACTCATCCAACTGACTGCACCTCCAAATAGGCTAAACGCATACCCACTTGTAGATCTTATTTGGTCCAGATCTCCAGCCCAGTCTGCATCAACAAAACCATGAATTTCCAATACTCTTTCCAATCCTAGTCTTCCCTAGTAGCACAATCCATAATCACTAGTGCCACACAAATATATGAAAACCCTCTTCACTGTTGTCCAATGCTCCTTCCCTGGGTTTGACATAAACCTGCTCAATACTCCCACTGCATGTGCAATGTCTGGTCTAGTACAGACCATTGCATACATCAGGCTACCCACTGCACTTGCATATGGAACACGGGACATATACTCCTCTTCTTCTTGTGTCTTGGGACACTGTTCAGCTGACAGCTTTACACCTACAGGAATAGGAACCTTCACCGGTTTACTATCCTGCATATTGAACCTTTGCAATATAGTCTCGACATACTTCCTCTGGTTTAACCAGAGCTTCCTCTTTGCCCGATCTCTCTTAATTTCCATGCCCAAAATATAGTTTGCAGCACCAAGATCCTTCGTGTCGAATTTGGAGAACAGTTGGGTCTTTAAATATTGGATAATTTCTTTGTCATTTCCAATCAACAACGTATCATCCACATACAAGACCAAATAAGTAACATGGTCACCAATTAATTTAAAATAAACACAGTGATCCTCCTTGCTTCTAGTGAAGCCAAGTCCCCGTATATAGGTATCAAATTTCTGATACCACATCCTTGGTGACTGTTTTAACCCATACAGAGACTTATTTAACCTACATACTAGTTCTTTCTTCCCCTTCACCATAAAGCTTTCAGGTTGTTTCATGTATATCTCCTCTTCCAAATCTCCGTGAAGAAATGTTGTCTTCACATCCATCTGTTCTACCTCAAAATCAAATGCAGCAGCAACAGATAAAAGTAATCTAATAGAAGTAACTTTGGAAACAGGAGAAAAAATATCACCAAAATCAATCCCCGGCACCTGTGAATAACCTTTTTCTACCAAACTAGCTTTGTATTTCTCCACCTTTCCTTATACATTGATCTTCTTCTTAAACACCAATTTTCTCCCGATGGGCTTCCTTCCAGCGGGCAACTCCACCAGATCCCATGCCTCATTTTTATGCAAGGATGTCGTTTCATCAACCATGGCCTCATTCCAAAGTTTTCCATCCTCTGAATCTACTGCCTCCCTGACGGTTCTGGGATCATCATCAGTTATAGTTAAAGCAAAGTTTGAACAGAAAGCAGATGGACTATACCTTTGTGGTTGTCTTCTTTCCCAAACTGATCTTCTCATAGCTGGAGTTTGTGGCTCTTCCTCTTCTGAGTCTTCTTCTGTTGTAGAGTATGATTCATCCTCCTTTAGCTCAAACTATATCTTTTCAGGTTCCTTTGGTAGGAATTCATGTTTAACAACATTTTTCACCTCTCTAAACACCACATCTCAACTGTACACAACCTTCCTTGTTTCCGAGTTCCAAAGCTTGTAACCCTTTAAACCATCCTTATACCCAATAAAGATGCACCTTTCAGATTTATTATCCAACTTACTCCTTTTCTCCTTTGGAACATGTACATATGCATCATATCCAAATACCCTCAGATGTGAAATAGAGGGTTTCTTACCAGTCCATACCTTATGTGGAGTCTTATCCTCCAACGCTAATGAAGGTGATCTGTTAACCTAGTAACATGCAGTCTCCACTCCCTCTGCCCAGAACTCTTGTCCTAACCCAATACCACTGAGCATGCTTCTTGCCTTTTCCATCAGTGTTCTGTTCATTCTTTCTGCAACTCCATTTTACTGAGGTGTGTATGGAGTAGTCTTCTGCCATGCTATACCACACTTCTTAAAGAACTCTTCATATTCCTTCTTGCAGAACTCCCCACCATTATTTGTCCTCGACACCTTTATCTTCTTCTTTGTCTGGTTTTCCACCAGAGCCTTAAATTCTTTAAATCTGTCAAAGACTTTAGATTTCTTCCTCAAGAAATATATCCATGTATTCCTTGAGAAGTCATCTATGAATGAAACATAGTACACAGACTTACCCAATGATGGAACCGACATAGGTCCAAACACATCACTGTGCATAAGCTCTAATATCTTGTTCTCCCTCTTAGCACCAGAAGGAAAACTCACCCGATTATGCTTCCCATATACACAATGTTCATAGAAATTGAAATCCAAAGAGCTATTAGATATACCTTCTACCATACCATTTCCATGAAATATACGAAGGCCCTTCTCTCCAATATATCCAAGTGTTTGATGCCATAGCATGGTATTTTCTCCAGAGACCGCTAGGCTTTCTGCTCCACTTTCGAGAACCACAGAACTGTTACACCCATCAATAACAGTGCTACCCTGAAGCTTGTACAGAGTTCCAATCCGAACTCCCTACATTAATACCAGTGCTCCCTGGACCATCTTATAGGCATCTTTCTCGAACACTATTTTTACACCTGCATCATCCATCTTGCTTACAGAAATTAGATCTCTGGCCAATGCAGGAATGTGCAAAACACCAAGAAGTGTTCTAATCCTTCCACCTTGTAGCTTTAGCTTGACTTTTCCACGTCCGACGATACCGGCCTTCCTATCATCACCTAAGAAGACATCACTGCCATCATATTTCTCATACTCGCAGAACCACTCCCTATGGGGAGTGAAGTGAAAGGATGCACCTGAGTCAATCAACCATGACTCATGATCTACATGTGTATTTGAAGAAGAAGCCAAATACGCATCCCCACCTTCATCCGAGGTGGCTTTTTCCTCTACAGAAGGAGCATCATCAGATCCCTTTCCTTTCTCAAAAGCTTTAGATCTGCACTCCTTTTTGTATTGCCCTTCCTTTCTACATTTCCAGCACACCTTTACAAACTTTCCAATATATTTAGATCTCCCACTCGAAAAATTATTCTTGTTTCTATTCTGGGACCTTCCTCATATAGATAAGGCATCTCCATTCTGACCCTCCATATTTCTCCGTCTCATTTCCTCCGACAGCAAGGCTGAGATAATGTCATCAAAATTCAAGGTAATTGTATTTCTACCTATTTCAATAACCAGACTGTCCCACGAATCTGGTAGAGAACACAACAAACTGATGCACTTATCTTCATATGAGATTTTAATATCAACAGATGACAGCTGACTTACCACAGTCTTGAAGGCGTTTAGATGCTCTGTCACTGAGTCTCCATCCTTCATCCTCAGGTTATACAGCTTTTTCGCAGGAACAATTTATTCACCAGAGATTTAGATTGGTACAAAGTCCCTATCTTGTCCCACAAGGTCTTCGTCGTAGCTTCCCCAGATACATTCAACAATACTGAATCTGAGACACACAACAATATTGTGCTCTTTGCTTTCTGATCTAGCTTCTTCCAGTCTTCATCTGACATTGTCGTTGGTTTAGTACCCAGATCCACCGCGATCCACTGATCTTTATCCACCAGCAAATCCTCCATCTTGAGCTTCCACAACTCAAAACTCTGACCATTAAATTTCTTGATCTCTATCTTCTTGTTGCTCGCTATCTTCTTTCACCGCAAGAATCGATCTCACATATCTCCCACTGAACAGGGTCTACCTCAGGCCCGAGCAAAAACCCTCAGTAGCAAAGGCGTCCCCTTGAAGCTGAAACAACTCTGATACCAAATGTAGGTTTTAACCATGTACAAAAATTATCTGCAAATAAATCTTAAAAACAGAAAATAAACAATAGCGACAGCATAAAACATAAAACGAATATACACAAAGATTTTCCCCTGGATCCCAAATCGGTACGACCAGCTTGATTTTTATTATATTCCTTTTAGTGTTACAACGCATATATATACATGTCGAATCATACATAAACCCCAATCCATTAACCCTGGATTAGAACATAACCGTAGTTCCCTTGACCATATCTACAAAATACCAGGGGTCTAAAACCATCATGCACAAAAACCATGTGTAAACCCATGCAAAAAACCATGGGTGGGTCCACCCACCAGAAAAAAAGGACCAAAAAAATTTTCGGGGGGTTGTTGCGCCCGGCGCAACGTACAGGGGGAGCTTTCGCCCCCCCCCCCCCCCCTAGGTGACTGGTCGTGGAAAGAATATAACACATACCCAACAGAACCTTCATATTTTATACTAAGGTATTGATGGATTGTACACAATGGATTCCAAATATGAGACACGCAAGCGGAAAAGCTAACTAATACATGCAAACAATGGACTTGGACTTCCAGATGAAGTTTTTGCTTGGAAGAATGATCTAGGATTTCCATGAATCTCGTTTTTACATCATCCATTCAGTGGACTACTTGCACACTCACATGTGCCCTCTTAATCATAGGATGGAATGATTTTAGTGCAACCTAGGCTTTCCTACGAATGTAGGATGCCTTATAGAAGGCCCATCAGACCCCATCCCGGTGGCTAGCTCTGACTTGGATCCTACAGCTTGTTGATTTTTTTATTATGTTAGTTGTATTTTTCTATTATGTATCCTGTGTATATAGCCAGTCAGGCTTGTGTGTTAGCTATAACTTTGACATTTTTATATCTTTGGGCTCCCAACTATTTATGTCCTCAGTGAGGCGAATCTTTTTTTGGTTATGTTCAGGTCTCCCGTGTGAGGGACTGACTAGGAATATGTAATCTTAGTTGTATATCTTAGTTTTTCTAGTTAATAGAATTTCACCTTATAAAAAAATCTTAAATTTTCTTCTTAAATTTTACATTATTCGTTTATTTTAAGATTTTTATTACAATTATCTACTTAGAAAAATGTCATTATCTTATACATTATATATAATAAAAACTCTTATAATAGAAATTAAATTTATTTTTATTGTACCAAGTGAAATGTTTTGCAATTACTCTGAAGCACATGTTGTCCCATAATGTTATTATAATAATAATCATAACAATAATAAGTAATAAGTAATGGCGCACTCTAACTGTTTAATGTTTTTTTATTTTTTTCTTCAAAATCCAATGATATGATTCTTGCGAGATCAAAAAATTTCAATTGTATTTTAAATTGCATAAATGGATTCAACACTTTACCCCTAGGGCACTCAGATTATGTAGACTCCACAACTCAAATATGCAATTCCAACAAATTATTGTTGCATTTTTTGAAAAGTTGAACACAAATTTGTCTGAGAAAAGAAAGAAAAAAAGTAAAACATTTATACTACTTTATAAATAACCACATATGCATGTAACAAGTTCTAAAATAATTTAACCAACCTAGATCCATTTTAAACCTAAGTCTATCAAGCACCATGAGGGATCAAATTTTTTAATGTGTAAATTTATCACTGCATGACATAGAATTAAATGATTAAAAAAATCACACATTAGGAAATTTAATCCCTCTCATTACTTGTTAAATAGATATTTAAGATGGATATAAACCATTACTTATATGATCCAAAATTAACACACATATGTTATTTTTAAAATTCAACGTAGATCCATATTAACCTCATATCTATCAAGCACCAAGAGGGATCAAATCTCTTGACGTGCAAACCTCTTTTAGAATGAAAAATTTGAAAAATTGTTTGCACATTGAGAAATTCAACCCCTCTTTTCTCTTCATAGATTCAATATTAATATGAGTCTATGTTTGTTCTTATATATATGTATATAATTTAAGTGTCCATATGGAAATATTTTATTTATGGTCCACAATGAATCTTTTTGTTATTAATATTAAATGTTATATCTCAACTTCACCCACGGGATGTAGAGCACAGGATGACATGATGTTTTGGTAAGGAACTTTTTGGTGTAAAAGTCATGGGTTCAAAAATCCATAGGCAAAAATTCATCCATGCTAAGGGTTGATGTGTCTCAGATTAGGTGCAATCTCCAGGTGATTTTAATAGCTTAGATGCTCCTGTGTCATAGCTACTGAAACCACAGGTTAGTCATGCTAGTCATCTCAAGACTCAAATAAATTAGAAAACAAAACAAAAAATATTACATATCAACTTCATATTAAGAATTGAATGAATTACACGTCTTGTCCTTATTATAAAGCAATTGAAAAAAAATATTTCTAATTATCTTTTCTCTTCATATATATTAGGTTGATATAAAATATTTTTATTTAAAATGAATATTGAAATAGTTTATTTACACTGCACATATAGAGAGACACTTTTTATAATAATGTTGATATTGAAACATATTAATTGATATGGATATTCAAATATTTTTATTTAAAGCCTACATTGTAATATTTTTAAAAAGTAACTTCACATTCACACTTAAAAGTGAAAATATAAGATATTTTTCTAACTTTTAACTACTTTATTTTTCTCTATATAAATTTGATATAAAATTTTGTTTTTTTTTTTTTTTTGTTAATTAATATTTATATTAGTAATTACTAGTTACATAAGTCATTTGTTATTGTTTTTCAATCGTCTGCCACATGGGAAACTAGACCACTGACAAAACATAAGTCTGTCAGAGCACCAATAGAAATTGTCCAAATAGATACCAAGATCATACAGAAAAGATTGAAACTATCTCTAGACTTTATAATAACCAGTAATTGAATCTGTCGATAAGAGCTACCATTATTTAACTAACAACCTTATTAGGCATACAATTTCAAACCAAAAATGACTTAGTGAAGCTAAGCATAAAAGGTCTAAGAGGGAGGAGAGGCAACAACCTTAATGGGTTTTGTAGCATTAGGACCAAGGTAGCTTTGTGTTGTCCTAGGGTCAATGACCTCCTCAATATGCACCAATCAAGCGTTCATTTCCTTAAGTTGCAACACAATATTGTAACACACACCCTATTTTTCTACAATGATAGTACTGGTCAACAATGAAATAACTCATAAAATAACAATATTTAGAAAAACCCACAAACTAATATCACTCAAATTTCTAGAAACAATGAAATAACTCAAAAAATAACAATATTTTGGAAAAACAACAAATTGATATAACTCTATATTATTTTACCAATTGGGATTGCAATGCATGGTCGAAATGAACAATGCCCAAATAACCAAAATGCTTTAAAAACACAATTCACGCATACCCATTAAATCTAGAAACACATAAGTCTGATTTTAAATTGAAATCTACAAAGCATTGTAGCAATGTTACTTTAGGAGCGGTAATTTAGCAAGCTCTAAAATCCTTTATGTTGCCACGAATATCCTAAAATATGCTCTTGACTATATATATCAAACCAACAATGAAACCCAATTGTGATATTTGTGTGAAATCACCAAGATGATATTCTCTAGATTATCTCAATAATGTGGAGAATGTCACCTATGAGAGGTTTCATCCTCACAAACCAATAAGAAGTAATCTCATCCAGAAAATGGAAATATTAAATATCAAAACTAACATATGAAATGAATTCTACAAATTTGCTTTTATAACTATCCCAAGAATTTCGACCCTCTTCATCAAGGCATGTAGGACTAAATAAAATCAATTTTAGTTTCCCAATTAAAGGCCTCATTCTTTTATTTTTAAATTAAACATGTTTCACTTTATAACTAGCCCTTCTAGTCCCTTCATTAAAAATAATAAAATAAAAATAAAGTTAAATATTTGATTTGACTTTATTAATTAAGAACTTGTCATTATTTTATTTAAAACCATTGAACTATATAAAATGTTGAGATAGTCATCAAAATTGAACTCGTTGACAATATTAAAAGTAGTAACCCTATCAACTGACCCAGTTGGTGCTTCTAAACTAACTTACTAAAAATAGTAAGTATTGGAAAACTATCCTAAAATCATTCCAGAATAAAAGGCATCCTGCTCATAATCCTGATGAGATATCAACTAACCATCAAACTCTACCAAAATGTTGGATTAATTTCTTGCAAGGTTCCATAAGCCTAACCCAATAGCCTATAGGAACCAATTGATAAGATAAAAGTCCAACAACTCCACTTGTTAGGAAGGGGACATTACAAAATGCCCTTCTCTAAATTTCTTGTCCTCAAGCAACCTTAGCTCTTGATGTTGTAATATTTATTCGTTATCCCATGTGGAATCCTATACTAACAAGTTCTTCTATTTGACCAAAAAATCTTTGATGACCCTCTTACAAAGAGTGCTCTCTCTCGTCTCAATATCAACTTACCCTCTCATCCAATGGTGGAAACTCAGATGAGGGAACAAGTGCCTTCTTGACCGTGGATACATAAAATACATTAGGAACGCTACTGCTAGCCAATAGCTCATGTTCATAGACAACCTCTCCAACCCTCTAAGATATTATGAATGGTCCATAAACTTGGGCTTGAGTTTATTTTCTCCATTGTTCTTCAAAGTAGACTATCTATATGGTTGCAATCTCAAATAAACCATGTCCCCAACCTCAAAACTACGCTCTATCTAATGTTGATCAACATACAATTTTTTCTGATTTTGTGCCTGTTGCAAATCTTCCTTCAATGATTTCATCATGTCTTGACTCTCTTGTAGTAATTCCTTGCCTTAGGAACTTTATTATCCCCAAAAAGTAGATCCATGAAGTTTAGATACTCATAATCATATAAATTCATGAATAGCAACATCCTAATAGACATGTGATAAGTATTATTATATAAATACTCACCAAGATGTAGTTATTTGATACAATTTATTTGTTGTCTAGAAACATATTTCATGAGATACCCCTCCACCCATATGTTCACTATCTCCATTTGACCATTTATCTATGGGTGGTAGCTAGTGCTAGGAGTGAGCTCAGTCCCACTCAATATGAAGAGCCTATGCGAAAACATAATAAGGAACTTGTTGCCCCTGCCACTAGCAATATTCTTAGGCATCTCGTGCAGCCTTAAAATCCTTTTGAAAAAAAATATTTACATGCGTTGTTATATAAGTCGCTAAAATGGAAAATAAGTGTGCAAACTTAGTCAACTTGTCAACCAACACATATATGCAATATTTACCGAGTACCTTAAGTAGCCCTATGATAAAATCCATATAGACAGATTCCCATTTCTAATTAGGAATGGGTAGGGGTTGAACCATTCCAACTAGATAAGTGTGCTCATTCTTTTTTTGCTAACGGTTAGGACACTCTCTAACATACTTAAGGACTTAATTCATATTCTCTTTCCATGTGAATCTCTCATGGATCTTCTTGTAGGTTGTAAAGAAACCCGGGTGACTAGCCATAGGTGCATCATGAAATGTCCTTAATATCATCAACTTAAACTATGAAGAAGGCAGAAAATAAATTTTTCCCCTATGCATGACCAACTCATTTGCCACTGTATATTTGTCATCATGAATTGTGCCTTCCATAACTCTTATTTCCCATGAATATTTGGCATACTTTGTCATAATAACTCCCTCCAATCATTAGAAATCTCCACCAATGAACATATGTGAGGCCTCCTAGAAAGCTCATCAACAACTTCATGCTTCTTCCCCTTAACATATACAATGTCAACATCCTTTGCCTCTAATCCATTCACCCACTTCCACTGCCTATCATTTAGATCCTTCTGGTTCATGAAAGATTTGATGTTTTTAATGATATATTTTGATGATAAATTTACCCCCAACTAAGTATGGTCTGAATTTATCCAAGGCATGCATAATGGCCAACATCTCTCTATCATAAATTGAGTAACTCTTTTTTCACACTTCTTAATTTTATGCTCTCAAAAGTGATGGGGTGCTTATCCTACCTCTGAAAAGTTCCTATCCCCTCTTCTGAAGCATCACACTCCAACTCAAAGGGTTTGGATAAATCAGGTATTGCTAACATAGGTCATGTGGAAAACATCTGCTTGAAGTGCTCAAAAAACTTTTGTGTTGAATCAGAGCAATCAAAGACCCCATTCTTATTCAAATCTATAAGTGGTGTTGTAGTTTGTGAAAATCCCTTGAAAAATATCCTGTAGAAACAGCAAAGACCAAATATTCCCTTAATCTTGGTGATATTGGTAGATGTGGGCCATTATAGAATAGCCTTGATATTCTCAAGATATACTCTTACTCCCTCTGCACTAATTATATGGCTGAGATAAAGAAGCTTTATCATATTGAAGTCACATTTAGACTCCTTATCATATAGAGACTCACTCTCTAAGATTCTCAATACCTCCTCAAGATGTTTCATATGCTCCTCCCAAGTATTATAAAAAATCAAGATGTCATCAAAGAATATCAAAACAAATTTCCCCAATTTTCTCCTAAGCACCCGATTCATACAACTCTAAAAAGTGGTTGGAACAATCATCAATCCAAAGGGAATTACCAAAATTTGAAATGCCCAAAATGGTATCTGAAATCAGTCTTCTCAATATCCTCTTCTCTCATGAAAATTCGTTGATACCTTGACCTCAATCTATCTTAGCAAAGTATCATGCCCCATGCAACTCATCAATTAATTCGTTTATCTTAGAAACTGGGTACCTATTATTTATTGTCATTTTGTTTAAGGACATGTAATCAATGCACATCCACATCATTCCATCCTTATTTCTTCCCAACACTACTACTGATGCAAAAGGACTTTTTTTGGGTCTTATGTGCCTAATCTCCATTAACTCCTTAATTTCATTTTATATTCCATCATTTTGCCTCTTAGGATGTCAGTAAGAAGTAGTGATCATTGGTTTGGCTCCTTCCTCTAGCCTAATTACATACATGATTCCCCTCTCGAGAGGAACTCTCTGAGGGACATTCCCAAACACCTCGCTATGGTTGGCTATAAACCCCTAAATATCAAGATGTTAATTTTTCTTTTGATGGTCCGACATTGTAGGAACCATTATCATGATGAAACACTTTATTACCAACTCCACCTGGCCATGCATGATTAATCGATTTATCCTCTTAAGTGATACCACTCTAGGCCCTTCATCTAAAATTTCTCAAAGTACTACTTTCCTGACTTGATGTTCAAACTTCATTCCCAACTTCTATAGATTGAAATATAAGTCTACAATGGACATGATCCATGCCATACCAATAATAACATCATTGTCCCCATCTATACCACATAAAATTCATCTTGCAGTTGATAATCACCCAACTGTATAATTATATTTGAAATCTTATGAGTATAAGGAATCTTATACCCATTAGCTACCATCACCTTAAATCCACTATTTTCTTATATTTTCAAAATCCTCTTATTTTCAAGTCTTTCATTAATGAAATTATGAGTTTCCCATGTATCATTTAAAGTAACAACTCGTTGCCTTTGTACTACACCTCTTACCTTGAATGTGATTGCCTTTTTTTCACTAGAGAGTCGTGTTATGGCCCTATCATCCCAGGACTCTTCCTCTTAAGTGTCATCCTCATCACTATTCTTCAAATCAAATTATTGATCTAATTTTCCTGATGTAAATTCTCCATTAAAAAAATACTCTAACTGCTTATCTTTTGGTTTCAAACTACATTTAAGTGAGGGGTACCATAGAAATCTACAATAGAAGCACAACTTCTTCTTTTCAAGGTCATTTAGTCACTCACTATCAAACATGTTAGAATCATTTCGTGGCTATTGTGATTATTTTTTAGATTTTTTTTTGTCTTTGTCCCTCTTTTGTGGGGACCCTTTGGACTGAAACTTGCTTATAGAAGTAGAATCCTCCATGTCCCTTGCTTTTTATGGATTCTTGCAAGGTAGGTGGATTGAGGACCTTAATCCAACTTCTCAAAGGTTTTGTTAAACCATCCATGAATAGCACCGTGATTCTTGTTTCTGAAATATCAATGACTAGCACTGCAAGCCTCTTAAAATTTGCAATATAAGTGTCAACTAAACCTCGTTGCTTAAGTTTTGCTAACTCTTTGAAATGTAACTTCAATTCCTTCTTATCAAAACATTCTATCAACCTCTCTATAAAATTTGTGTATAAGTGATATTTTCATGTCCCTTGGTGATCATCCCATTATGCCACCACTTATGTGCTATTCCATCAAGGGGTACAGTTTCATTTTTTATGGTCTCTTCCTATGGCATTGGTTGAGTTAGAAATAGTAATCAACCTTATGAACCCAAGTTCATGTTAAAGTCTTCCTTGGACCATCATAATATGGAAAAGTAAATTTTCCCACTTTCTTATTCAAATAATAATTGATATAATATCTCCAAGTGATATAGCAACCCAAAACTCTGGGCCACTATTTTTCCAATCCAGCAAAAAATAATTCTACAAATTGGTGACTTGTGGCTCATTTTCAACTAATGTTGGGGCTTTAGGTGGGAAGATAGGCACAAAAGGCCTTGAACTAATGGTTCTAGTTGGATCATTTTGACTTCCCCCATGAAATAAATTATCTCCCTGACAAGTATTGCCTCCATTGTTGTCTCCATTGTTTGCATCGTTACCACCAATATCAACTCCTTATTGTCTAGCCATAAATTATGTTAAAAGGTACAATCGTTGATTCTATGCTTAGTCCCTTTGCTCTGAAACTTGTTGCCCTCTAACCAAGGCATCCAACAAATTCATAAAAAAATACTCATGTTTCTAATTCCTAGGATCTCTATCACGCCTATTACATGTATTGTGTCCCTCATCTACCCTCTATTTTTCTACAACCAAATTTGTATAATATTTGTTTCTGCGAGTATTGTAATGGTGTGTATAAGATTGTTGGTCAAATCCTAACATATCATGGTAATATCATATTGAATCCTTTGATATGGCAAGGTACATTGTTCTTATACCACTATAACATACACCCTTTTCTTTCACAATGATAGTAGTACCCAATAATGAAATAACATATAAAATAACAATATTTAGGAAAACCCACAAATTGATATAACTCGTATTTTTGGAAACAATTAAATAACTCATAAAATAACAATATTTAGGAAAACCCACAAATTCATATAACACAAATTTATTTTATGAGTTGGGATTATAATGTATGATCAAAATGAACAATACCCATACAACCAAAATGCTTTAAAAACACAATTCAAGCATACCCATTAAATCTTGAAATGCATAAGCCTGATTTTGAATTGAAATATATAAAATCGTTGTAGCAACGTTATTGTAGCAAGCTCTAGAATCTTTTTTGTTGCCACAAATATCCTCAAATCTACTCTAGCCTATAGATATCAAACCAACAATTAATCCTAATTGCAACCTCTGTGTGAAATCACTAAGATGTTCTCTATATTATATCTCTTAATAATGTGGAGAATGTCACCTGCAAGGGGTTTCATTCTCACAAACCAAGAAGAAGTAATCTCCTCCAGAAAATGGCAATATCAAATATCAAAACCAACATATGAATTGAACTCTATAAATTTATTGTTATAACTCTTCCAAGAAGTCTTTCCCTTTTCATCAAGCCATGTGGGATTAAATAAAATCACATTTAGTCTCCCAATTAAAGTCCTCATTATTAATTTTTTAATAAAACATCTTTCACTTTATAACGGCCCCTTATAGTCCCTTACTTAAAAATATTAAAATAGAGATAAATTTAAATCTTTGATTTAACTTTATTAATTAATAACTTATCAGTATATTATTTAAAACCACTGAACTATATAAAATGTTGAGATATTCATAAAAAAATGAACCCACCAATAATACTAAAAATAGTAACCTTACTCTCTGACCTAGTCAGTGTTCAAAACTAACTTACTAAAAATAGCAAGTATTGGAAAATTATCCTGAAATAATTACAGAAAAAAAGAAAGAAAGAAAAAAAAAAAAGGCATCTTGCTCATAATCCTTATGAGAGCTCAACTGACCATTAAACATTGCCAAACTATTGGATTAATTGCCTCCAAGGTTCCCTAACCCTAAGCTAATAGGCTAGGGGAACAAACTTATAAGCTATAATTCCACCAACTCCAGTGGCTAGTAAAGGGAAATTACACATACCATCAATAACAAGAAGAATTTATTCTTTCATGTTGTCCTCTCCAGCAGGACCCTGCTCAAGAGATCCTTCATGTGTTAATAAAGGTCAATGGTATAAAAATATTGGTTTAGTATGTCGCAGGTGTGGCCAACATCTAAAACCCATTTCGACACTATATCCATCACCTATAAGTCCGATAAATAGTTACATTCCACCCTAAAATCAGGTTCTTTGAAGGGTGGAGGGATTCACTTATGTTATAGTCGGGTTGAAATCACCAACCAAATACAAGCCCTAAAACCTCTTTGTGAATCCTTGCCTCCTCTCCTACACCTACAATGAGCTCTTTGGTGGACACTCCTTGAGTAGGAAAAAATACCAAAGCCAAAAAAAAAGAGAAACAAAAAACACAAAGCTTAAAAATTTAATGGAATATCAAATAAGAGAGCGAGAACTAGAGCTAATTGAGGAAAAGTAACCGACAAGTATAGAAAATTTCAAGTGGCTCTAGTTGCCTGTAGAATAGACATTGTAGAGACAGGAGCAAGAATTCATGAGTGGGGGAAAGCGTTGAAACTGGATCCACCTTAAAATCCCCAAAAATTGTGAAGACACTGTGACAACCCACATTAGCACTGAAGAATCCAAAATTCATGATATTTGGAAGCTAGGAGGCTAGCAGGTGGGGTGCGATGCGTGTGCCAAACTGCACCACTGTAGAATTCATCGTTGTAACCATAAACACTCACCTGAAACCATAAAACCACACACATGAAAATGATTTCATGCTTTAACAAGTGAAGTGAGATGTGGCACTCCAATCCCTCTAAGTGGGAGAGGTGGTGTCACCCTCACCTTTCCTTTCCTAACACACACCTTTTCTCACCCAATGCATGTGATTTAAAATTATGTTAATATGGAAATAAATGTATTTTATTTTATGGTTGAGAGTGAAATAATTTTTTATTACACACACACACACACACACACACACACCACATGTCAACTATAAGCTAAGAATAAAAGGAATTACACATCTCCTTCGTACTAGGTTGTAATACCAATAAAAAAATCGAGAAAGCACGATTAGAGTGAAATTATTTAGTGCATATTTCATCTTTATTTTAAAACGGACCTACATCAACTCTAGGTTGAGCATGGAATGAATTACACATGAGTTATAGAATATGCCTTTTGGACAAACTGAGTGAGCACAAATAGAGTGAGATAATTGATATTTTATAATGCTTTTATTTTATTTATTTTTATCTTTTTTAAACTATAAAAAGAAATTTGTATTACTAAGAATCTATGTCATGAGAGCAACATGTATATTAAGATAGGGTTGATCCAAGAATTATGCTATGAAGCATACTTATGCCAAAAAGTAGATGATTCCGCAAAAAATTTAGTGTCTAATATATCTAACTTATTGTGCCTATGAGGGAATATTTGGAAAAATACATTCAAAATTTTACATACTTAGAAAGCATATTAGTTCATCTAAGAAGGATAATTATTCATGAAGTTTACATTCCCAATATAACGAGGGGGAGTATTTAAGTGTAGGAGCTCTTACGGTAGAATTACCAGAGGAGGAATGTGTCGTACTCGTCCTATTGAGTGATAGTTTTAACTCTTCCAACCATTGACGTAAAATCAACAAGTTATCTTCAGCTCTCTGAATGGTGGTTTTTTAAGTAATAAACAAGTCCATACGTGTAGTTGCACAGGCTATAATTTTATTAACATAAATTTGTAGATTGTGGACATCATCCTGAAGAAGAGAAACTTGAACCTTTAACTATTTTAGATCCTCCCTAAATGGTGCCATAATTACTTCAAAAAGCATTAATTGGGAGAGTTATTTTGCGATTTGGTGAGCTTGAGCACAACTCTTCCCCTCTACACTGCATTAATTCCACTTATACTCTCCAACTAGTTCATCCTCACCACCATCCCTTGAGAATTGAACCAACTCTTCATATTCACTCGTTATCCAATTTCCTATGTCAACCAACTCTAATACAATATTTGTATTCACTGGCAAGGACAAATGTTGATTGCAAGAAATATTTAGCATGAATTTACCTCCACAATGACTAAAAAATAGGGGAAAAGAAGGATCTGAGTGAGTTCTTATACTGCTCCCTCTAACTCGAACCATCCTTGTCACCAAAGAATCAAATCAATTTTATAAATTCTCGTTTGAGACAATTCTTAGTGTTGACCAGTTCTAATACATTGCTAAGCACGATCAAATTTAAGATATAAAAGGCTCCTTTTCCCCCGACACTCCCTTATTTTTCCTGTATCAAAATTGCCTTAGTTATGCCCTCCAAAACTTCCAATACCGTCCCCTGTATCATAACTCTTTCCAAAAATCCAGATAATAGAATTAATAAAATTCCTAACTTAACCATAATAGGAACCCATGCAATGCAGGATACAAAGCTAATTTAGCCCTTACCTTGCCACCTTCCATGCAAATTTCCAACTTCAAGTCACCATCATTAACCATCTCCATAGTTTCTCGTGTTTATGGAATTTCATCCTTTCTTGTCGCTTTCTTGCATGATTACTAATCCATTTCTGATGTTCATCATGTATCATGTCCATCATATGAATTTCGTCATCCATCTTGCCTCCATACATAAACTTGTTGGACTAAATATTACACTGAGAGGGGGGTGAATCAATGTAATGGATAATTTAGAATTTCAAAACCATTTCATCAATAATTGCATATGTAGCAGTGCAATAGTAAGTAACATGCATCATAACAGTGCATCAAGTAACGATCATCACACAAAAACATGAGAACATCAACTTTTACGTGGAAACCCTTGTAGGAGAAAACCATAAATTATTTGTATCTTCTTCAATTTTGATTACATATATTTGTAGGCCCCAAAATGTGCAAGCACCAACTTGCAATAGTCTACAACATGATTGAGGCACCAACCTCGACAATTTGCAAGCATCGACTTGCAACAGGCTTGAACCTGATTGAGGCTCCAACCTCGGTGGAGGCACCCACCTCCCTACCCCAACTTGTTGTGGACCACTTTTCACAATATTTTAGATTAGATCCATAAGAATTATCAAATATAAGTCTTCAAAAACTGATCATATTGTTATTGTGACAACTATGTTCATTAAGTTTTCATAAACCGCTCATCAAACTGAAATGAATGTTGTCATACCTTGTTCACCAATCTATCATAACTTGTTCATCACTCTATCATAATGATCCAGGAGGATCTTGCATCAGTTCAGATCGATAGTATCATCTTCATTTCTTCAGTGATCCAATGAGAGTCTTTAGTCATGGTGTGGAAATGTCCTTATGTGGTTAAATGGTGTGGAAATGTCATTATGTGGTGGTGTGTAACCTAAGTGGTAAATACTAAGTACTACGGTCCTAATCTTATGCTAAGATCTAAGCGCTTAAACCTATAGTGATAGAATAAACCATATGTAACAATGTTATGTTAAAAAACCTATGCTAAACCATATGATAAGCACAAATGGAATGTAATAATGTTTCAGCCCTATGTAAATACCATATTACATATCAGTTTAATCGTCGGGGTTGACCGCAGTAGAGAAGACCATCGGGCAAGTTGTAACATGTGAATAGTGGGATGTTAACACGCAGGTTCGAAACTGACCACCGAGAAGACCATGGTCGAGGATTGTGTTGACACATGGATAGTCAACCACAGCGTAACCACCAGACCTAACCTGCAAGGTGGCCGTTGGGGTATTGACCGCTAACCTGTCACATGGGACAGTCCCGCCTGGATTTGTTCGCAGCCATTTGCAAAACCATCAAGGGTCTATTTATATTATATGGTTTAAAAATGGGTTTTGGTTGTTATGTGCGTTATGTATTAACTCAACCACCATGTAACAATGTATTAGGTGCTTCACCACCATTGCACCGAGAACCTTCATCATTTAATTGCATTCAACCATATGCCTTTTTTGGGCCCAATGAGTTCGAGATTAAACCTATTTAAACTTCACCTTTGAACCATGATGAGAAGAGGGTGTTTTTGAAGGCTTGTATTCAGAATTCTATAAGAGGGAGGCAGTTTTATTTTAGGTGTATCTTGGTCGTCCGGAGGTGGAATTGGGCGTCGACGCAAGCGTTCGAAAGCTAGGAGAGAGAGATTTCTGTTGACAGAGACCAGAGGTTCCTGCGAGCGCGTTCAGTCTAGTGAATGTCTATGTAAATAATTCCTTAGATCATTCCTTAATAAAACAAACACCCATCTTGAAAGCAGACCCAAAGACGTATTCCACCAAGGACGAACTCCGTAATCAATGTTTTTTGTCTTCTATGTCTTTTCTTTGCTATAAATTGATGTTTAATTGTGCTTCTTAAGTTCTGGATTAAGTCATTAAATCAATTTATTTCCTTCAGTCCTCCACACTAAGCGATCAAGTTAACAATCAATTCACTTTGGCAAATATCCAGTCCTATTTCAGATCTATTTCAGATCATATATTTTGGTATCAGAGCAGGTTGCGATTTGTAGGATTTTTTTCCATTAGATGTTAACCAGCTCTATATTGCAACGTGTATAAGGAACGCTCGAGGAGATAGACTTGGAAGTTGGAAAGCGGAAAGTCGCTCAACGATTGATAATGGGAGGATCCAATGCTGGTGAAACTCCTAAAGTGAAGGTCATGTACGATGAACAGATTCAACAAATGTTTGTGAACATGCAGCGGATGTTGGGAGAACTCTATGAAGATAAGAAGGCGAGAGATGAAACTTCTACTTCAAAGGCAACGAAGAAGGAAAAGGGAAAAGGAAAAGTTGATAAACCTCCTTCTCCTCCATCATCTTCATCATCTTCGTCTTCTTCTTCTTCCTCTTCTTCTTCCAGTTCATATTCTAAAATAGAAAAGAAACCTCAGAAATCATCTCTTTTGAAACTTGATGTAAAATTTGAACTACCTATTTATGATGGTGAACTGAATCCTAAAAATTTAGATAACTGGATTAAGCAGTTAGAAGTGTATTGTAGAATTCAAAACATTTTTTATGAAAGAACAAAAATTTAGTTAGCTACACTTAGAATGCGGGGAACAGCGTTAATCTGGTGGGAAAGTAAAAATCAAGTAGATTTAAAGCGGAAAGGTAAAGTGATATCTTCATGGTCTAAGTTTTTAAAATCTCTGAAAACAATTCTATCCTTTGGGATACATGCAGCAAGTTGTTATTGATTGGCAACATTTGAGGCAAGGTAAAGGGCAAAATGTTCAGGAGTTCAAGAAGAAATATTTGGCACTAGATATTCCATTGGATACGCGTGAAACTTTATTAAAGTACATTGGTTGTTTGCATTCTTATTTACAACATGTGTTATTGATTTTTAATCCCATTGACTTCGATGAAGTGTGTGTTCAAGCCATACATATTGAATGAGGTGGAAAATCATTCAAGTTTTCACAGAAATCATCCAAACAGTTGGAAATTGAGGATTCAAAAGACAACAAGAGGAAGAGAAGATCGAAGGGAAATAAAATAGCAACAGCTCAGAAGGAAAGTGAAAGACCTACTTGTACTCATTTCCAAAGGATCGGACATGATGAAGCCAACTGTTGGAAACTTCACCCAGAACTCAGACCAAAGAAGTTCCAGAAAAATAAAGGTGAAAAGAAGGCTAATACAACAATCCAACAAGATTTGGGCTCCGACTCAGGTGATGAAAGGAAAATAACCGCAATGATTTCGACAGGTAAAATTTCTGACACTAGTTCAAGTTCTAGTACTTCTGCATCTTATTCAAACATAAATCATCTGGATGAGGATAAAACAGTTGAATTATTTCACATAAGGGTAACTTCTAAGTACACAAAAATAGATACATTATTTGACAGTGGATCACAGGAAAATTTAATATCTGAAGAATTAGTTAAGAAATTGGGTTTGGAGACACAGAATCATCTGATAACATACCCATTAGGTTAGCTAAAAGAAAAGACTCAGATTAATGTCACAAAGCAGTGTCGTTTAAAATTTTCCACCACAGCTAATTACATTGATGAAGTGGATTTAGATGTGATTCCATTATAAATATGTGGAGTAGTGCTAGGAAGTGCTTACCTCTATGATCGTGATGTTGTGTTTCATAGGAAAGAGCACAAATATCACCTTAAGAAATATGGGATTGAATACATTGTCAGGGCACATAAAATCAAAACACACTTGGATTTAGTTACTGCTAATCAGATGAAGAGGCTAATAAGTTCAAGTAAAATATATGTACTCATGATTGTAAAATAAAAACATAAGGATCAACATGATGCTTTTGCATTTTTTGAATCTCAGTTTAAAGATAATTTGGTTAAAGTGGTAGATTCTTTTCAAAGTCTATTTAAAGAACCAAAACATCTACCTCCTAACGGGAAATACAACATGAGATACAATTGATGTATGAAGCCCCTCTTCCTAATGTCAGAATATATCGCATGTCATTCATAGAGAATAGATAAATAAAGAAATAAACCCAAGAGTTGGTTGAAAAAGGCTTCATTCGACCCAGTTCATCCCCATGTGATTCACCAATAATTTTGGTTCCCAAGAAAGACGGGACATGGAGAATGTGTGTCGACTTTAGGGCCTTAAACAAAATCACAATCAAGAACAGGTATCCTCTTCCCAAGATAGATGATTTACTTGACCACTTGAAAAATGTTGTTTATTTCACTAAGTTGGATTTGCATAGTGGGTAACATCAAATTCGGATTGCAGAAAATGACATCTGGAAAACTGCATTTAAAACTAGGAAGGGGCTATTTGAATGGTTAGTGATGCCTTTTGGTTTGTGTAATGCTCCAACAACTTTCATGCGGGTTATGAATTATGTATTTTGTCCATACATTGGTAAATTTGTCATAATATACTTAGATGATATCCTTATTTTCAGTTCCATTATGGAAGAACATGTTAGGCATGTTAAACAGGTCTTTTAAGTGTTGCAAAGGGATAATTTGTACCTTAAAATGTCCAAATGTGAGTTTGGGAAAACTCCATTGATTTATCTTGGTTACATAGTTGGAGGTGGTCATTTGAAAATAGATCCAGCTAAAATTGATGTGATTGTTAAGTGGCCAAGACCACAGAATGTGACTGAAATTAGGAGTTTTCGAGGTGTAGTTCAATATTGGAGAAAATTCATTTATCAGTTTTCTTTGATTGCATCACCGTTACATGCTTTAACAGGTTCTAAAGTTTCATTTCAGTGGAGAGGGAAACAACAAAAATATTTTGATACACTTAAGCAGAAAATTGTCACAGCACCAATCTTAGCTTTACCAGATCTTCAATAGCCATCCGAAATTGAAATAGATGCTAGTGGTTATGCAATGGGTGCAGTCTTACTTCAAACAGGGAAACCTATTTGTTCCATTGAGAAAAAATTTCTAAGGAAGTTGCAAACTATCCGACATATGATAAAGAACTATTTGCCTTAGTTGAAAGTGTTAATAAATGGAAACACTACTTAATGGGTAAGGAATCAGTGATTCACACCGATCATCAGTCGCTTTAGTACCTTCAATATCAGACTAAGTTGCAATAATCTCGTCATTATAGATGGTTGGGATTTCTTTACAAATTTCACTTAGTAATTAAGTACAAGAAAGGTGTAACAAACAAAGTAGTTGATACGTTGTCTAGACCATCTTTGAATGCTTCAGCAATGCTGCAGAATAGTTCTTTAAAACTTGAAAGTTATTTAGAACAATATAGTACATATGTTGATTTCAAATATATTTATGAATCACTAACTCGTGGTACTCAGGTGGAATAAATCAATTTTCATGTTCATTAAAGGTTGTTATATCATTTGGGTAAGTTGTGCATACCATAGATAAAAAGGGCGCATTTTATTTGGGAAGCACATTCTTCTCGCATTTCAGGAAATTTTGGCATAAGCAAGACAATGGCGCAAATTCAAAGGTATTACTACTGGCCTCACATTTATGAAACAGTTGTTAATTACATTAAAGGATGTGTTATGTGTTCAACAAGCAACCCAAGCAAACGAAAGATTGGCTTGTATATGCCACTTCCACTTCCTTCGTGACCATGGGACAACATTTCCATGGACTGTTATGTGGATTAATCCCTCTTGCGGATAAAATCGATCTCCCTAGTATTCAACGAATGGTTAGAAAAAGAAGCATCCATTTGGAAACATTTTTCTCTAGACTAATTACAATTCAGAATTATTATAAGCAAAGAGAGAAGACATGCCCCTACCTTGAAATCCAACATTCGATGCAGTCTTTTATCCAGTCGCTCCAAAGAGGCTTCTCCAGTAAGTAGCACCTGCAATCAAAGACAATACAAAAGAAACAAAGCATCTGCAACATATAATAATCAAGAAAAGCTAATCCAACTTAGTGATCAAGGAGTCTAAGTATTGATGTTATTCAATAAGCTCAAGAACAACTCAATGATAAAAAGAGACCCGTATGTATTATCTTGAATGAAAAGAGTAATCTTACAACCTGACACCTTGATGTCGTATAGATTTCTCCTGAGGTCTTGAACAATAGTTCCTCCTTCAGTTTGACAAGTCTTCCTCTCTAGATACCAACATGGAGTTGTGAACATAAGGGTGTGATCATTCTCAGTCAACAACAACTACTATAGAAAGTATGCTCTCTTGGGAATTTCTTCAACAACTACCATATACAAGCTACCTTTGAGACTGAAACTTGAGCTCAATTTATAGGGAAATGGAGGTAGTTTCAGTTCCATGAAGAAGGGGATGAATTCCTCTCATGAAGGGATTTGAGCTCCATGGACCAAGGGATAAGCTCCATGAGTGGAGGGATAGATCTCGAACTGATCGTGCCTCTAGAAGCTTCCAGTTGGGAGAATATTCGACCATCTAGACTTCTAGAATTTACTTTTTCCTTAATTCGAATTTTTACGGGGGTCCGCAAGTTTTAGTAGCAGAACGTGCGGGGGTTGCCGCAGTTTATAGACCAAATATCTGCGAACCCGCAGGAAAAGGATTAGGTAGACTTTTAATGGTTTTAAAGAGCTTTTCTCCAATTCCAAGACTTGGTTTAGGAATATTAGGGTTCTTGAATTCTAAGGGAGCATAATATAGGTAGTGATAGACCTATATGGACAGTCAAATGTCATGGTGACAAAATAACGTGTAACAGATTGCCCCTTAAAGTGCAAAGTCTGAGGTTATGCTGAAGAGTGAAGTGCTTTATCATTCTAAGGATGGGATTGGGGACACCGGTCGAAAACCTGTAAAAACATTCAATGCAAACATATATATATCATCGCTGAGGTAGGCATTCCCATAATCAGAACAAAACTAACTAAATGTTCTGGTACATATATTATTTTAATATTACATCAAAAGTAGACACAGTATGGGTGCAACCATCTGTCATAAGTAGTCTACTGTATCATGAATAATAAAACTCCTCGCAGCCTAGATGGTGGACACTAGATCCAGGGTCTTGATTTATGCTTCCCGAACTAGTACGATTATATCCATGCGATTAATTGTCTCGAATTCGAACATCGTAGAAACCACTTGATTACCAGTCAATGATGTGAACTATTAACAAGTGTGAGAGAAACCACCAATAATGAAAATGGCTCTCAAAGTACTCCAGTACAATCTATCAAGTGTGAATGAATGATTTGCAGTCGAACACTCGTAGAATCATTTGATTGAAGGTCAATGATGTAATCTGACATCAAAGGCGAGAAACCTGTCATTAGGGCATACAGGTCCTAAGGTACTGATAGGATTCTAGTTCAACTTTCTAGATGATGAGCTGACGTTGATAGAAAGTGACCCGTCGTAGGAAAGCCCACGAACGAAACCATTAGATCAAGTTTTGAAGAAATTTTAGCAAGTATTGACTCAGGGATGGTCAACGTGAATGGAGACAAATTTTTGCAATAAATGATTTATTTGAACTATCTCTTGAACACATAATGACACTACGGATGGTTTGGCAGCAATTGACCTAAAGTTAATACCCAGAAACTAGCTGAAGACTTTCAATGTGGTTTGATTAACTATTAGACAAAGGATTTCCCAACCCAGGTACAAGTGTGACAAAGTGTCGTGCTCAAGAGTGGCATGCTGCTTTCTAAACGAGGATGACAACTGGATTATTATTCTCTTTTTCCACCACCATTACTGGCAGGTACCTCTTTATTTTTGACAAGCTTGAGGATGATAACATTTGCATGTTTGTGTAAGCTCATCCTGTAGAAATTTGAATAACTGATATGTTATCCACTGAGATTCTCCTGATCACACACTATTTTAACTTCATGCACAATACAAAATATCTTCTACCATTGATCATTATATGCGGAAATAAAATCAATTGCATGCACACATTAAAACCATAAACAATCACACATATGAACACAGTATTTCATGGGAAAGCTTAAAGTTGAAAACCCCAACTATCTATATATTATATGTCATAGATATCATGTAACAATCATTGTACAAAGCTCCTCACAAGCTCTCAGTACAACCTCCAATTGCTACACACTAATCAAGCTAGATCTAGCAACACACATGCTCCAATCTCTGCCACCTGATAGCCAGCCTCTATTGCGTAATCAATGTTGTAGGATGGATCATTAAATAAATTGAACCACCTGGCTTGTACTGTGAAATCCTCATGGGCTCCTCCAATCACTGGTTGTTGCAAATATGCAACAGTATAGTCACAACTGATAGTTAACCTGCTCTTTCACCTATCTCTGCACTGGTATCCACTGAAACTGTCCATGCACTAAAGTTAACTGATGTATTCTTTAGTTGGTTAATGAGTTTATAATTAGTGAATTAATTAATAATTAATTCACACCACTCTTCACTAGTGTATTAATCAGTTAGACTAAATACAACTAGTTCAACTATGTTTAGATTAGTTAAACTTAACACAACTCCATTAACTCCTCAATCAACTCCACCAAACTCTGTCACATGAGTTCTAACTGAAGTATCCATGCAATAGCTCCACTTAACCCTTAGGAATAGCGTAATTCCTTCCGTCAGCTCCTGTGCCACATCTGTGCACTTAACTGAAGTGCTCCAAGAGAATAAGATAATGTTTAGAGTCCAAATATTATTAAGAGCTAATAATATTCGACATATCTATTTTTAGACCGGCAATCTAAAAATAGATTCCGCCCAATATGTCTAAAAATAGAAGTCCATCTATTTTTCCCGACTTGACCAACCATCCACAAATAGCATCCTGCAACTCATAGAACATGATCCATATGTCTAAAAATAGACTTTACACCAAAAATAGCCTACGGGCCCACTTAGTGAAGGCGACTTCTTTCCACTAAGCTCATCATCTTGTTGATATCTCAACACATCCTTCGAATGAGTCCATATTAGTATTAAATCGAACCCTAAGAAGGAGTGGTTCGGTCCTACTTTTAATCGACAAGTCCTTTACTGTTAAATTTTAACGAGTCCAGTATAGGAGAGACTCAGTGTTTTTCAGTTTTAGGAAGTCAGAGGAAAAACATAAGTAAACTCAGCGGTTGTTATTTTTCGTAAATTCAGTCTCTCGGGCCTGAAAAATGATAAAATAATGCAGGAGAGAACTCTATTGACCATGATTAGTCAACGTCTACCTTTTTCGTAATTAGTCCATTTCAATCCGAAAAAGGGGTAAACTTATACTGAAGGGATGATTGTTAATTTACTTTAACGAGTTTGAATAGTCAAGTACTCAGTGATATTTTCATATTTAGAGAGTCTGAAAAGGGCTTAAAAGAGAACTCTGGGGTTTCGGTTTTTCGTAATTTTAAAGAGCTCGAAAAAGTGATAAAAGTATACTCGGTGTCAAAATAATTCTTTTCAACAAAAAATCCTATATCCTGCACAAAAACTCAAAATATTACACATACATGTTTCCAAGAAGTAAAAAATATTTAAAAATAGCCTTTTAAGGTGAAAAATAAATAAAATATAATATTTTATTCATTTAAAAACATAAAAAAGAGTCAAAACAAAATCATTTTCACCTTTTGTCTTCAGAGCAGTGAATTGAGAGTTTTGGCTAAAAAATTCTGGAGCAAATATCGAGAGAACTGACCGTCCATTCCTTGAATCATCAAAACCAAGTAATCCACATCATCTTCTTCTTCATTTCTATCTGTTTCATTTTTCTTTGTAAGTCTCAATTTCATATTTTGGGAGGAATTTATGTTTAAAAATGCGCTCTCAGGGGTTCGCAGGTCATGCATGTGGTAACTGCAGACCCCGATAATTTTTTAAATAAAAAAACTATCGTCTGCCGCAGTTTTTGTGTCGAGCCTGTGCGGTCGTCCGCGCTGTCTCCTCACAAAAACTGCGAAGGCTCCGTGACCGTTTTAAAATTCACAATTCCTCTTAAAAATTATTCAAGTTTTGCACTCAAATGGTTTCTAACTTTCAAATACGTCTATTTGTAGGTTATTCCACCATGTTAGAGTGGCGTGAACGTGAGCATGAGCTTATGGGAAATGAAGCTATGGAAGATGCTACAACAATACGTGCATTGTAGACTTGTGGTTTATATAAGTTATGGGCTATCCAAGGTATGAAAGCACAAGTAGAGTTGATGACATGGCTAGTAAATGCATGGGAATTTAAAGACCAATTCTTCATCATTGGTGACCATCGGCTCGAAATCGAGCTAGAGGACATTTATTTCCTTACCGGATTGTCTTGGAGAGGAGAAAACATATCCTTGTTTTGGGCCAGACAGGGAGGCCTTCCCGTTGCCAGTTACAAACAACAATATTGCAGTGATGAGGCAGACTTAAAGGATAGTCGCTTAGATATTGAAAATATCTTGCAATTGGATCTCAAAGTGATTGCATTTACAGTAACCAGATTGTGTGGGAGTGTAGCTCCACACATATCTACTAAATCACAAATGAAAACCGCAGTAGAGTGTCTCGAAGGGACCATATTTAACTGGTGCGAAGAAGTATTGGCCAACATGAAAGGCCAATTAACTAGAGCAAAGAATGCAAAGTTGAAAAACTTTGGTTATGGTGCCATTCTCATTTCATTTGATTTAGAGAGAATCTCGCTTCTTGTCCCTTAGCTGATTTCAGTAGATCCTGGGGAACCTCGGGAACCTCGGATGGTACGTTGGGTGGCATTAATGGCTCGCCATGGTGGCGATGGCAGTTTAGTGGTTTGGTTCACTCCGGCATACTTTATGTGGCTAAGGAACCAAGTCTTCACCATCGAAGACTTCCCCTATGCAGGGATGAATTTTAGACGTGATCCTGAGATGTCCTTGCCTCCAGGGGCACAGTGGGATGAATCAAGTAAGCGAACTATTTTGATGTATTTAATCTAATTTTTATTTTTATTTTATTGTCCAATACTGATAACAATATTTAAATGCAGATGTCGGTCCACGACGACCAGCTACACTCCGTTGCTTTGATAGGCGGCAAGCATAGCCTATAACACCTCCACAGGATCAGGCAATAGAGTTCCTAGCATATATCGAACATAACCTATATAGGTTAACCTTAGACATTCCTGTGATAGGAACAGATGACATTCCTCTCTGGCTTCAGAGACATGTAACAGGTGTTCCATGACCATTTAGGAGATTCATGCGCAAGGTGGCACGTGCCATAGTCTATTACCATGATCATCATCACAGATAGTGGATGATCATTGTGGATCGACATTATTTTGTTTTTATATCAATATCTATTAGATCATAAGGTGTTTAAACCTATGATCATAAATGATGTAATATTTTTGAAAACAAACCTATCTATGATATTACTACTTTCTCTAAGTATCATGTTCAACATGGATTGAATGTTGTTTTGGTTTACTATATTAATGTTGCAAATGTCTATTTAGAACACGATTAGCTAATGCATCGGCCAATGTGTTTAAATTTCAAGAAATATGTTGATATTCGATATAATCAAATTGTTGTTCCAAGAGACGAACCTTCAAAAATAGTCTCAATACCACTGGATTTTTAATTGCATATACCTTGTTTAAATGTAATACAATGAGTTTTGAATCCAACCTAATGAACAAATGTCGAATACCAAATGAAATGGCATAAGATAATAACTCAATGACTGTGCTATATTCTACAGTATTGTTCGTTGTTTGACCAAGGCATACCCCGTGCATAGAAACTAACTCACCGGTGGGTAAATAGATAACTCAAGCCGCAGAAGAGATATTTCGTGTACTTCGACAGACACCATCAGCAAAACCAATGTATGTTTGATGGGATGTGGACATCTACAATATCAAGATTAATCAAGATAAGCAGTGATAGTAGTAACAGAAAAACTAATCTAGGCACACTATCTAAAAAGTAACTATTGTACAAGAGAGATCTTCACACGAAAGTCAAGCATAATATCTCTTAAGACAAATACCATTTTTGGGCTTATCTAAAGAGGCCCCATCATATTCAGTCAATTCATAGGCTCCTTTTGCAAGCACATGCCTGACAATGTAGGGACCATGCCACATTGGTTCGAATTTTCCAGCACCTAGCTCATTGTTAGCTTGATCGTATACTAAGACTAGGTCACCTTCTGAAAAAACATGAGGGGTAACACTTTGATCATACTGAGCCTTCACACGTTTCTTATGAGCTTCGGTAGCTAATGCAGCGGTGCACCGAGTCTCATCTAATTGTGCTAAGTAAAAAAAGTGTTTTTCCTCTTCAGAGGTAGTTGGTAACAATTCAATGGCTAATTGGAGTGACGGTATTTCGCATTCAATGGGTAACACAGCTTCTAAACTATAGACAAGTTGAAAAGGAGTGAACCCTGTAGCAGTTTTTGCAGAGGTTCGGTATGTCCATAGTGCCGAAAAAAGCATGGTATGCCAGTTCGATTTATGAGTTCGGATAATTCGTTTAATCATGGTGGTTAAAACCTTGTTGGCGGCTTCAACTTCACCATTATGCTACGGGTAATATGGAGTAGAATTATCATGGCGCAGGCCAAGTTGATCGGAAAGTTTGGTCATCATTATATTTCGAAAATAACTCCCATGGTCTGTGATAATAGCTTTAGGTACACCGAAACGAGAAATCACATGATTGAATACGAAAGTAGCTGCAAATTTTCCATCTGTCGCGAATGTAGGCATCGCCTTGGCCCTTTGGGTAAAGTAATCTACAGCGAGAATAATATACCCATGCCCCCAGGCCGAGTGAGGGTTACATGTAATGAAATCAATGCCCCATTTTGCAAATGACCGACAGCAATTATTGGGTGAAGAGGAGCTTGAGGCACATGCATCTTTCTATGAAAAATTTGGTAGTTGTGGCATTTTCGGACAGCAATAATACAATCTTTGAATAACGAGGGCCAAAAATAACTAGCGCGCAATATCTTTTGGGCTATGGAAAACCCAAACATATGACCACCACACGCTCCAAAGTGGCAATCATTCAATACTCTTTCATCCTCTTCATGAGTTATACAACGTCGAAAAACAGAATCCGCATCACGACATAAAGAGTGTCTCCAACAATATTGTATTGTTGGGATTGATATCGAATTCTCCGTCGATTTGAACGTGAAAGCACTGAGTGAAAGGTTTGGGTTTGAAGATATATAATGATATCTCCATACCATAGATCTAATGTACTGATAAGAAACATAGATTCATCTGCGATGGGATTCTCTACCACAATTTCTGTCTCAGTATTGGGAAAGTCACACATAAGCTCAGCAAACACTAGTAATTTCTTTGACTTAGATTTCTCTAATTCTAAATCAAACTCTTGTAGGATGAAAATCCATTTAGAGTATTTTCCCCCGAGTAATTGTTTTGTCAAAATATACACCATCGAGTTGCAATTAGATATAACAGTTGTTTACATAACAGTATGTAGTGACGGAATCGTTGGACAGCTTGAATTGTTGCCAAGGCCAATTTTTCCACATACGAATATTTTATTTATGTCAGGTTAAGATTCTGACTTAGATAATAGATCACATGTTCATTGTGAGATTCATCCTCTTGAACCAGAAACCATTCCAATGGTTGAATCAGAGGCTGCTAAGTATAAAAATTAGTCTTGGTGGTAGTTGGGTAGATGTAATAATGGTGCATGGGTCAACGCGTGTTTTAGTGCATCAAAATATTTATCAGCAATCTCATCCCAAATAAAAGGAACACTTTGTTTCAAAAACTAGGTAAAACCTTTTGTTAACTCAACATAGTTCAGGATAAACCTACGTAGAAAATTTGTTTGCCCTTGCAAACTTTGGAGTTGGCGAAGTGTGGAAGGAGGAGGTAAATTGATGATGGCCTCAACCTTCGAGGTGTTGACACGAATGCCAGCTTTTGAAACGATGAATCCTAGTAATCGTCCTAATTGCACAAAAAAAACACATTTTTGTATCTTGTAATTGCCTACATCTCATGAAAATAGGTCGTAAGTGTGTAGGATGATCGTCCTTGTGTAAAGAGTGAGCAAGTAGGTCATCTAGATAAGGATGTAAAATATGTTAGATATCATGAAAAGCGTAAGACACAGCCCTTTGAAAAGTTGCACCAGCATTTTTTAATCCGAAAGGTAATTTTCAATAAGAAAATGTCCCCTAAGGACATATAAACATTGTTTTTGGTTGATCGGCAGGGAGTATGTTAGTTTGATTATAGCAGGAAAATCCATCCATAAATGATACAATTTCATTTTCGGCACAATCATCAATAATTTGGTCGACATAAGGGGTAGGATAATTGTCTTTTGGACATGCTTTATTAATATCCCTATAATTGACGCATATGCATATGGTCTGTTGTTTCTTGGTAACGGGAACTATATTAGATACCCAATTTGTCAATGGAATTGGATAAATAAAACATGCTCGTAAGAGCTTTTCAACTTTAGCTTCGATAATAGCAACTTTTTGCGGATGTATTGGACGTAATATTTGTCTAATAGGCTTGGCATCTGGGTATGTCTTAATTTCATGAATGACAATCTTAGGATCGATTCCTGGCATCTCTTTGTAAGACTAGGCAAATATGTCTCGAAATTCTTGAAATAGGGATTTGTATGTGTTAATCTTGTCAATCGTACAAGAAGCACCTATATGAATGTTTTCAATAATTCCAGGTTTAACTGATATGTCGATAAGAACAATTGTAAAATATTTTCCAAATTAATCTCAGAATCTGAATTTGTAATCAATATGGGATTTTGTGATTCCTCGAAATAATCAATTGTAAAAATAGGTGAAAAATCGTTTTCAAACTTATCAAGATCAGGTAAAAACAAAGATCTATGATGTAGATCATCCCAGGGTAATTCATCCAAAGACAAAAATTCTCGAATACTTTCATCAGTGTGAAACACTTGTTGAAAAGGATCGGAAAGTGATGTTAAGGATGAGCTTGATAGAGAAGAGGATTCTTCGGTGATCACATTCATTTGATCAGGAGTAGTTGAAAGTGTGTCAAAAAACGACTGTACTACCACATATGCCATTTCAAAAGGACTCAAAGGCATCTCGCCATTGAAAGAGTCTAGTTCTGATTCTGAAGACACTACACAAGTGTCATTGAATGGTATAGTGCTTGATGAGATCATATTGATGTTGGAAATGGTACGCGGTACATTGGGTGGAGGCATAGAGAAAGTTCCCATCAGAGCAGAGTCCTTTACTAAACCTACACCAACATATTCATATGGGATAGTCTATTTTCCAACATGTTGGATACTGTCGGTAGAAGCAGGGTTGGACGAATAATATGACAACTGATCGATTTTCACAATCTTTCCTTTATGAGGAAACATGATTAATGAAAGACGGATGAAATGACAGCAGTTGTGGCATAAGACCAACTACGACCCAAAAGAAGGTTGTAATCAAGAGGGGCATCAACAACTTCCACATCTAAATAAACAGTTTTACCTTCTACTTCTATAGATAGATCCTGGAGTATTCCGTTTGTCGATGATTGGTTGAGTTTTGGAGAACCAAGATTTTTCCAACATTTTAATGACATTATGCACGTGGAAGCCCCCTCATCAATTACAGTACGAAATACTCGTCTGTTTTTTACTAATACTAGTATCTGAAAAGCCATCTGATGAGGGAGTCTTGGCGTAAAATTTTCTAGATCAAAGACCATGAGATTGGAATCCTGAAGATCAATAGCTCCGATAGCTAATAATAATAATTTCCTTTGTGCTAGACATGATTGTATCACTTCTAAGGCCAACATTGTTGAAGGGGAAATCACCAAATCTTCAACAATGTTGTAATTTTGAGTAGCTCTCGCATGTGGATTGAAAGCTGATTTTCGAAGTACACCTTTAGCAGGCGGTTTAATCACCAGATCAGGATTAGGTTTATCTATATGAAGTGGATCGGATACCAAAGGAGATATAGATGGTGTTTGAATAGAATTTTCTGTCTCTTTACCAGTTATAGGATTTTTAGTTCCATAGTCTTGTGATCGCTTCGCAACCATAACCTCAGACATCATTAAAATATCTGTCGATGAATTTGAAGAAGAACCTATCATTTTGCTATCTTGAGTAGGAAAAGGATCCTTCAAGACAGCAGGTGTGGGTGAACCTTTGACAAACTTAGAGACCTCAGACCGATGTGGGCACCCTTTGGTAAAGTGATCCTCATCACAGATAAGACAAGGATAACGAGGTTTCCTCTTTTCATCAGTTGGTTCATTCTTTTCGGTTTTCTCTTTGGGAGATGTAGTATGTTTGTTTTTATTCTTTCCTTTCTTCTTATTACCAGTTTTAGATTTAGCTGTAGATGAGTCTACAACATGGATGTCAACAGAAGTTTCAAGGCAATAATCTCCTTTCAATGAATCTGGTAAAGTTATGATAGGAGAAGTAGTTTTGGAGGACTTCTTCTTACTCTTATTAGCGCTAACTAAACCAATTACACTGTCTACATCATGAGAACCTGAAGGAGTTGCAGTTATTTGACCGGGATGTGGTAATTTAGGAATTTTTTCATATAAAGTACCAAACTGTGTATATACAAGGTCTAAGTATTATGCTTGAGAAATTACCTGTTCTTCCGTAACAATACCTCCCTTAGCCACATATTCAATGATATTTGGAAGCAATGATTTGATAAACCATTCTGCCAATATTTGATCTGGAATAAAAACTTTCACTAAACATCGTCTTCATCTCCATTCATGTATGTGATCTGAAATGTATGTGGACGTAGATTGTTTTAATGAAGTTAAGAGTTCCATGCCATTGTCATATCGGACTGGCAACTGAAAATGCGTTAAGAAAGTTGTTTCTAACGCATTGAAATTGTTGAATGAGCCACGTGGTAGTTAAATATACCACTTTGTAGCTAAACCTACTAGTGTTCTCTGAAACAGTCTTAATCGAATGGAATCATCGATTAAAGAGTTGGATGCACACCAGAGGTGGTAAGTCGTGACATGGTTTGAGGGGTCTTCTCCTGATTTACCTTCGAACTTAGAAATATCACTATGCAACTTATTCGGCATTGGTGGTAAAAACGGAAGATAAAAAATCTGATCGTTCATTAAGCGCGACAAATCGGGTAAATCCAAAGTTCCAATGAATGGTAACTGATGGTTAGGGTCCTGCTGAGCAAATTGATAACCTTGAGGAACTATACAAGTACCAGGAGGAGGATATCCAGGATAACCTGGAATATCCTGTGCAGTTGGGAATGGAATGTCTCTCGAATAACCAGGGTTAGCCGCACCATACTGAGGTTGAGCTAGTATCTGATATGTGTAACCAGTGTACGGTTGATGTTGGTATACTGGATTTTGTGCTACAGTTCCATATTGATACTGCCCTTGATATGGTTGATAAACAAACTGACCTATATAAGGTTGCCTTATTACGATTTTACCTGTACCAGGTTGTCCTGCGGGCATTTGAAGAGTAGTCTGAACTGTCAGTCCAAGTTGATGTGCAGTGACTTGAGGGATCGGTTGTGATACTTGAGGGGCTGCAGAAATTCCAAGGATAAGTGTGGTAGGATGTTGAATAGAATTTGGTGCAACAGTTTTAGGTGGAGTTATAGGCATACTCAGACTAGGTTGTTGAACACTACTAGGTGCAAATACCTGAGGTATAACTTGAAGCATCGGTTGGACAGGTTGTTGTGTTTGATTGTAAGCAATTGGCTGACCAGGCTGATTATAAGGTACTAGCACGTTAGGTTGCAAATTCTGTTGATTCAGTGATGGATTCCACACCGTGTTTACTCCAGGATATGGTGCTCCCATTGAAGGTTGTGATGCGTAAGATGGACCATAACCAGGTTGATAATTTGGAATGTAAGTTTGATATTTGGCTGGATAATTTTCACTAAACGATTGACCTCCCTGAAACAATTGTTGTTCCTGATAAAACTGCGGCCCCAAAGGAGGTTGTTGTCCTTGGAAAGACTGTTGCCTTGGCATAGGGTACTGTCCTTGAAGATGTTGCGGACCCTGAATAGAGTACTGCCCTTGAGGTTGATATTGTCCTTGAGGTATGTATTGTCCTTGAGGTATGTACTATCCTTGAGGTGTGTATTGTCCGTGAGGTATGTATCGTCCTTGAGGTGTGTATTGTCCTTGACGTTGCCCCCCAGGCATTAAATTACTACCTTGAGGATGCCCCCCAGGTGGTAAATTACTACCTTGAGGGTCAGGGTAAGGAATATTTCCAGACATCATGTAGACTTGTTCCGCGTTCAACTTTTTGGTATGAGATTCATTTGGACCAGGTCATTGTATTATTTTTGTTGACACCTAATCCTATGGATGGGTGTGCATATGTATTTTTGTATATTATTTATTATTAGGAAATAAGGAAGGCCAAGAGTCATTGGGAGCTGAATCCCAATAGCCTCACCTCCCATCTATATAAGCATGTACATTCTTCAGCTAATATACATTCGAGTTTTGAGGAGTTACCTCCTGGTTTGACATGGTATCAGAGCCAGCTCCACATTAGGCATTTCTGCCCTGTGGTGTAACTCCCTACCCTTTGCTCAGTCAATATTTTTAATAGTTTTTGTTGCTCATTAACTGCTAGACTGTTATTCTACATTTTTTTTCCCTATTTAGCACTGACATTTGCAACTCCAGCTCCTGCAGACTGCAGGCTCTATCAATCTGCAAATTGCAGGCTCTGCCATTCCAGCAGTCCTGCAACTCTGTCTTCTGCAGATTCAAGTTCAAACTTTTGGGCCTCCTCCATTCTCCTTTCATCCCTGCGCCCTCTCCATCTATACCTATCGACCCATTCATTTCCCTCACTCCTCTCCCTGCCTGCATTCCCATTCCCCTCCCCTCACTCGCCCCTCCAGCATTCAATAACATACAACGCTACATAATCCAGCGCTGTCATACATATCGACCTCCATATTTTATAACACCACTCCTCTGCATATATACACAGTCCGCCCTCATTCAGGGCTTTCCCATATACAGCGTTCAGTATTTTTTTTACCACATTTGAATACAGCGTTCAATATTCCTGGCCCGTCGGCCCTCTCCTTACAGCGCATGCATACACCATCATTCACGCGTTTTTGAATACACGCCGACTGTAATTCCACCACAGCAAACGCCTTCACATTCACACGCCGTGACATATCTGCTGTAGTTTTGAGTTTATGGCATGCTGTCTGTCATTTCTCGTGGCCCGTCATATATAAAACGCTGTAATAGAACGCTGCTTGGTCGACTGTCTCCACCGCTACAATTTGATATTTAAATCGCTGTGTTTTGTTATTTAAACGCTGTGTTATTTGGTATGCGCCCCCTTCCATTTTATAATACACGCCCCTTCAGTTATCTCAACGCTGTCCAATTATCCAACGCATTCCATATATAAACGCTCTTGTTTAATATTCAATGCTGTCTCCATAAAGCGCTGACCATTACATATGTAACACTTCACACTCCATATTCTATACTATTTCCGCCCCAGTTTTAAAAACCATGTTATATACTGTCCATTGCATATATTTGTCATTTAAAATTGTTGTATGTTTGTGCCCCCTCCCATAGTCATTCCTTTTATATATCGCCCCCCCCCCCATCACCATTTCACAAATTTCGCCCTTCCATTCACATTCCGTATTCCCCATTCCATATCGACTTTTATATTCCCCAAACAAACAAACAAAAAATACATTTTTTTTTTATGCAGAATCAGTTTATAGCAAAGAGTCTTTGTTTAAAATTCAGTCTTCAGCAAAAGTTTTCTGAGCAGATTTAGTTTCCAGAAAGAGTTTTTAAACTCAGAAAATTTTTTCCAGCAAGAGTTTTTGCCCCTTTATTTGAAATATTTCAAGAGTTAGAAGTTTTTATAGCAGAATTTGTTTCCTCTTCAGAAGATTTTTTCCAGCTGTCTAATGCATTCTCTCATCTCAATTGTTGGGATAGTTCTCTCCGGCAAAGAGAACTATCTTGAATGGTCGCGGAAGATTAAACACACACTCATTTTTAATGAGCTGTGGAAAGGAATCTGTGAAGGACAAGCAGAAAATCCACCAGAGAAGCCCACTTCAAACAAAGAGCTTGCCATTTGGGAAAACAAGAACTGCAAGGCTTATGCCTTGATTGCAGCCTCAGTGAGTGAAGAGGTGAGTCGCCATATTTCATCATTCTCAAATGCCTTTGAAGCCTTGAAGAAACTAAAAGAACTCTATGACTCACACTCAGAATTAGAAAATGTTCAATTGATGGTTAAGTTGTTCAGTCTTGAAATGAAGAATGATGATCCCCTTGCTTTAGCTTCAGAAGTAAGATCTATAATGCATGACATTGAAAACACTGGTGCAAAAATGGACATACCTCTCATAGCATATGTTAAGGCATTATATCCGACTTACTCACATTATCTTGAGTCTTTGCAAGCAAGTGGAAACCTTGAGCATATCACCTTTGATAAACTTGAGAAAAAGTTTGCAGAAAGAGAGAAAGCTTTTGGGAAGATGACAGTCCCTTCATCTTCCGAAGAGGCTGCATACTTGGCACATAGAGAAAAGAGTCATACTCCATATTCATCCAGAGGAAGAGGTGGCAGAAGAGGAAGAGGAAGAAGGAACTTCACAGAAAGGGGGGGCAGACAAGCTGACAAATCCCATCTTCATTGCACACTCTGCAATAGAGATGGACATGATGCACCCAAATGCAGAACACCATGGAACAAAATTGAGCAGCACAGAAATCAAGACAAAGGTAAAACCAATGACAAAGACAAAGGTAAAGCACTTGAATCCGCTCACTATGTTCTAGCACATTGTAACAATGGAGTAACTGAAAACCTCTTTGATGTTTCATTTACTTCATGGAGAGATGATTGGTTGCTAGATTCAGGAGCAACATGTCACATGACATTTAGAAAAGATTTTTTTGAAGATTTCACCGACAAAGTTGATGGAGCAGTATATTTCGCAGATAAATCCAAACTCAAGCCATCAGGGCTTGGCACAGTCAGGCTTAAACTGCCTGGTCTTCCTGATCATATCCTACATGAGGTTCTATACCTCCCAGAGTTGAAGAGAAACTTGTTGTCCCTGGTTGAAATCCGGCAGCAAGGACACTCAGTTCACTTGTTTGATGGCAAGGCAGAGGTCAGAAAAGCATCAGATCACTCACTTGTCATGGAGGGAATAGAAGAAGGGAGACTCTTGAAGCTGAAAGGTTCATCCGCTCATGCTCAAAACTTTGCATTCAGTTCACATCATGATGAAGGTACATTTCCATCAAGTCTTTTATGGCATGCTAGATTTGGACACTTAAACTATGACAGCCTTCGTTTGTTGAAGAAAAATGGTGTTGATGGACTGCCTACAATTCCTAGAAAACCCAAGGAATGTGATGCTTGTATTCTAGGAAAGCATAGCAAACAACCATTTCATGATTCACACTCAAGAGCACATAGGAAACTTGAACTTGTTCATTCAGATTTATGTGGCCCTATGCCTATTGCTTCTGCAAATGGAAACAAATACATGATGACATTTATTGATGACTACACCAGAATGTGTTGGATTTACTTACTGAAGAATAAGTCCGATGCTTTTCAAACTTTCAAGAATTTTCATGCATGGATTGAAAATGATGCACAAACACATATTGGCTCTCTACGTACTGATAATGGAAAAGAATACACCTCAAATGAATTTGAAAATTATCTTCGTCAACATGGAATCAAACATCAAACAATAGTGCCATATAATCCACAACAGAATGGTGTAGCTGAAAGAATGAACAGAACCATCTTAAATATGGTCCGCTCCATGTTATTTTTCAAGAATGTAAAATTGATGTTTTGGGCTGATGTAGTTCTATGTGCTGTTTACATAAAGAATAGGTGTCCTTCAAGTTCAATTAGAAAAAAACTCCTTTTGAAATGTGGCATGGCCACATTCCTTCGGTAAAGCATTTCAGGGTCTTTGGGTCCACCTGTTATGCCTTGATACCCAAGGGTCAAAGGAACAAACTTGGTGCTAGAAGCAGAAAATGTATCATCTTGGGGTACTCCAATACCTCCAAAGGATATCGTCTCTATGATGAAGCAAATAAGAAGTTTGTGATAGCAAGAGATGTCATATTTCTTGAATCTTCCAAGAGCGACAAGGTTGTTGAGCGGCAACTTGATCGCCTGGACAGATTCACACATGCAAAGTCTTTCCAAGAATTTGATAATGTGATTCTACACCTTGAAGGGGGGATTTCGATATTGAATCAAACTGTGGAATCATTTCCTGAACCACACTCTCCCCCACATGAAGAAACAACCACGGATGACACATTGGATGATGTGATCGACAGAATTGGGAGATTGAATCTTGAATCAATCCCAACTCAGTCAAGTGACCAGCCAGGGCCATCTCAGAAAGGTCCCCCCAAATGGCTGACAAAGACACTGGAGGATGTTCATCCCGATGAGGTTGGAAAAACAGGAACAAGAAGTTCCACTCAAGAAATCGAAGGTGATGTAGATAATTCTGATTCCCCTGTTGATATGGATATTGCTTATAACTGTGAATTGAGTTTGTCTACAAATCATGAACCAACTTCCTTCAAAGAAGCCGCTTCTCATGATGAATGGAAAGAAGCGATGCAGAAGGAGTATGATGCCTTGATAAAGAATGGCACTTGGAAGTTGGTTGATCCGCCTTTGGGAGCGAAACCAATTGGCTGCAAGTGGGTCTACAAGAACAAGTACAAAGTAGACGGCTCACTTGACAAGCACAAGGCCAGGCTTGTGGCAAAAGGATTCGCACAGAAAGAAGGAGTTGATTATGAAGAAACTTTTGCTCCCACAGCAAAATGGACCACCATCCGGACTCTCTTTGCCTTAGCAGCTCAGAGTGGATGGAACGTCCATCAGATGGATGTAAAAACAACTTTCTTGAATGGAGATCTAAAGGAGAAAGTTTATATGTCCCAGCCAGAAGGATTTGTGATAAAGGGTCAAGAACACAAAGTTTGCAAACTTGTGAAATCCTTGTATGGCCTCAAGCAAGCACCACGAGCCTGGTATGAGAAGTTGACCGAGCATCTTCTGAAACTTGATTTCAAACACTTTGATCTCGATGATGCAACTTTGTTTGTTAAGAAAGTTGGAAAAACAGTTGTATATCTTGTGGTATATGTAGATGATCTTTTGATAACAGGAAACAATGAGAGCTATATTACATCCATGAAGAAAGAGTTGAAGAAAGGTTTTGAAATGATTGATTTGGGTCATGTTCATTACTATTTGGGTATTGAAGTAATTCAACATCCTAAATTCATATTTCTTTCTCAAAAGAAGTACATTGGAGATCTCTTGAACAAATTTGGCATGGATGATTGTAAACCCTTAAGCACTCCAATGGAACAAAACTTGAAGCTCACATCTATTGAAGGGAAGGAATTTGAGGATGCAACCAAGTATAGACAACTTGTAGGAAGTCTTATCTATCTGACCACCACCAGACCTGACATCTCATTTGCTATTGGAATCCTTTCAAGGTTCATGCAAAAACCTTGTGAAGGACATTGGTCTGCTGCAAAAAGAGTACTAAGGTACTTGAAGGGGACTCAAGACTTTGGACTCAAATATACACAAGTAGGCGACTTCAACTTGACCGGATACTCTGATTCAGACTTTGATGGCGACAAAGAAACAGGCGTGTCTACTACAGGTTACACCATGAGTCTAGGATCAGGAGCTGTCTCATGGAGATCACGCAAACAGTCAGTTCCAGCAGATTCCACGACCGAGGCAGAATATGTGGTAGCAGCTGAAGCAACAAAGGAAATTGTGTGGCTCCGGAAAATCCTGGAAGATTTGCAGATGAAACAGATGTATTCCACTCCACTCATGATCGACAACACTTCTGAAATAAAGTTGGCCAAGAACCCAAAGTTCCATGATCGAACAAAGCACATTAATACAAAGTACCATCTCATTCGACATCATGTTCAGGCCAAGACCATCCATCTACATCATTGTTCCACAAATGAGCAAACTGCTGACATCTTCACCAAAGCACTTGGAAGAGAGAAGTTTGAAAAGTTCAGATCGATGCTTGGACTCACCAACATCCCTTCGAATTAAAGGGGGGAATGTTGACACCTAATCCTATGGATGGGTGTGCATATGTATTTTTGTATATTATTTATTATTAGGAAATAAGGAAGGCCAAGAGTCATTGGGAGCTGAATCCCAATAGCCTCACCTCCCATCTATATAAGCATGTACATTCTTCAGCTAATATACATTCGAGTTTTGAGGAGTTACCTCCTGGTTTAACAATTTTCTCGGGAGAGGGAGATGCTCCTGAGAAAGTACCAAAAAGCGACTGGTATCCTAGAGGAATAGATGGACCACCATACAAATAAGTTTATGGCGATGCAGAAAACATGGATGACTGACCGCACATGTTTAACGAAGGTCTGTAATTACCTCTTGGTATGGCGTAAAAAGGAATACTCGGTGGCGAATAGTTGAGACCAGAATTGTGTAGAAATTCGGTTAACTGAGAATACCAAGGATCTTGTTTGAAAGGGCTATAATAGTAAATCGATTCACTTGGCCTTAGATCTAAAGATCCTTGACGTGAAGGAAGTATGACCTCTTCTTCAGTGTCAATAATCTCTTTGATGTTAATGAGGCCAGGAGGAAGGTTCTCAGTGATACGAAGCTTCACTTTAGGTGAATGAGGATGACCAGGGGTTGGGGTTATGAACTCTGAAGCAGGATTAGATGTAGAAGGTTCAGTTTCTGGTTCAAAAATTTATGGTTCAGTAGCTGATAATTCACTAGTTGTGGAAGCAATTTCAACTAGTTCATAAATTGTTTGTTTTCTTTGAGAACTTTCTATTGTTTGAGGTTGATCTACTTCGTAATCAGGATGTATTATTACTGATGTTTCCTCTTGTTTAGTTGATTTGGTCCCTGAAGGTTTGCCTTTTTCATATTTAAGCTTTTCTAGCTGACTTGGTGTGTACTCAAGGGGTTTCCCCTGCATTCTACGGGACTGTCTCGGTAATTCAAACACGATTAAATGTTTAACACATGAAAACAAAGAAAACTTCAACAAAATAGACCTAAAGTCTCTAAGGAAACAATCAAATCCAACACACACTTACAAAATCTAAGAGAGAAATCCACACACAAACAATATGTTTCCACACTAAAAACACTAGTTGGTGATGAAATCCAACATTGTAGAATTCTAATGTGGAAAACTTAGCGGTTGGAACAGTTACCCCAACAACCTGTTTAATGAAACAGTCTGGTGCAAGTCTCTCCAATTATGCCATATCTAAGTGAAGAGTACCCTCCAAAAAGTCCAAGTGAGTCTAGTCAATGTCTATTCCAAGTACAGTGGGACCTTCACTCCACCGTCACCTTGGGAAAAATCATGAAGTTTATGGTCACTAACGTCACCAACGGGAACAAATGTACCTAGGGGAACAGTCTATGATCCGATATACACGCAAGGGCAGAGTAACAAGCTCAATCCCCTTGAAGGATCCTTGATATGGTAAATCCAAGGTTTTCCAACTAGTGACCCTAGGCTCCTCGACAATGGTCTATCCGAGGTTTACCGTTTGTATTACGTGCACATATGCTATCTTTCCCAATGAGATAGGTACAATTACCTCACTGGTTCCGACATGATCTCGTGCCTGAATCTTTTAAGAAGAGATTCCCAGAGCACAAATGCTACAACTGGATTTTCCTACCGCACGATTGCTACTTGTTTGTAACTGTCTTGGAATGTTAATTACAACCTGTTCCAAAACACTAGCCTAAGCTATGTTGGTGGAATGAGCCCTAGAAAATGTAAAATATCTAGATTGATGTTATTAAATCATTGTTTTTAATTTGGCTGTTGCTTAAGACAAAAGGTATGGACTTCAAACTTCAATGATGTTTGTGACCCGACTCAAAAATATGCTAAATGTATCTAAATGAGAAGTGCAACTCTTTTCTTTTCAATGAATCATATTTAAGGGGAAGATTGAGAGAATTAACAATTTTCAAAGCACCAAATTTTTTATTCATAAACAAAATCTTTGAAAAGAAGACGATTTAATACAGAACTCAATTTGCAAAAATGATCAATTTCTCTTTTGAAACGAAATTCCGTTAATAATCAGATCAGAAACTACAAATCAATAAACAAACTATTTCCAAAAGAAAACAATATCTAAAAAAATTCTAAAAGCATAAAATTCAAAATCAAAGAAAAATATAATTTTGAAATCTATCTAGAAAGTTTGAGAACGTTTACTCTTGGTTTTTTATCAGACTAAGAAAAAATTCTACTTATCTCAGCAGAAAAAGAAGCATCCATTTGGAAACATTTTTCTCTAGACTAATCACAATTCAGAATTATTATAAGCAAAGAGAGAAGACATGCCCCTACCTTGAAATCCAACATTCGATGTAGTCTTTTATCCAGTCGCTCCAAAGAGGCTTCTCAAGTAAGTAGAACCTACAATCAAAGTCAAGACAAAATAATCAAAGCATCTGCAACATATAATAATCAAGAAAAGATAATCCAACTTAGTGATCGAGGAGTCTAAGTATTGATGTTATTCAATAAGCTCAAGAACAACTCGATGAGAAAAAGAGATCCATATGTATTATCTTGAATGAAAAGAGTAATCTTACAACCTGATGCCTTGATGTCGTACAAATTTCTCCTGGGGTCCTGAACAAACATTCCTCCTTCAGTTTGACAAGCCTTCCTCTCTAGATACCAACATGGAGTTATGGACATAAGGGTGTGATCATTCTCATGTCAACAACAACTAGTGTAGAGAGTATGCTCTCTTGGGAATTTCTTCAGCAAGTACCGTATACAAGCTACCTTTGAGACTAAAACTTGAGCTCAATTTATGGGGAAATGGAGGTAGTTTCACTTCCATGAAGAGGGGGATGAATTCCTTTCATGAAGGGATTTGAGCTCCAAGGACCAAGGGATAAGCTCCATGAGTGGAGGGATAAAGATCAGACTCCTCTAGAAACTTCCAGTTAGGAGAATATTCGACCAGCTAGACTTCTAGAATTTAATATTTCCTTAATTCGACTTTTTGCGGGGGTCTGTAGGTTTTAGTAGCAGAACGTGCGGGGGTTGCTGCAGTTTATAGACCAAGTATCTGCTAACCCACAGCAAAAGGCTAGAAAAAGTGCAGAGGTATACTTTTAAGGGTTTTAAAGAGCTTTTCTCCAATTCCAAGACTTGGTTTAGGAACATTATGGTTTTTTACTTCTAAGGGAGCATAATATAGGCAATGATAGACCTCTATGGACAGTCAAATGTTATGGTGACAAAATAAAGTGTAACATGGAATTTGTTGGAGGACTTCCTATGTCTAAGAGAGGGAATGATTACATGTATGTCGTGGTTGAGCGTTTCATCAAGATGTGCATTCTTTTTCCATGCAAAAATCAAATGACTGTTGAATAGACTACACAGATGTTCTTTCAACAGGTATGGGTTAATTTTGGGTTACCTACTTCCATCATTTTCGACCGAGACACTCGCTTTGTGGGAGAGTTTTGGTCCACTTTGTGGGGACTCATGGACACAAAGTTGGAGAAGAGCACTGCTTTTCAACCACAGATCGAATGACAGACAGAAGTGGTGAATAGGACAGTGATACATATTCTCCAAGGTTACTACATCAAACATCCTAAGTTGTGGGATGCATATTTACCTTATGTGCATCATGCTTACAATCAAGACTTACATTCTTCGATTAAGCGATCGCCATTTGAAACATGTTTTGTGTATGTACCAAAGTCACCAATGGATTTCATGTTTGGTGAAGAAGATAAATTGAATGGACACAAAGATACAAATAAAGCAGTTATTTCATTCGACGGATACAAAAGATACATGAAGAAGTGCAGGATCAGTTAACGAAGAGTCAGGCCAAGTATAAAATTTGCCATGAAAAGCATCGAGTGGATCATCATTTTCAGGTCGGTGATCAGGTATGGTTGTATATCAATAAAGATAGGTTGAAAGGTGAAGGTAAGAAACTCAAACCCATCATGTATGGTCCTTTCAAGATTGTGGAAAATATTGGAAATAATGCATTCATGTTAGATTTACCTCCTTACGTGCTTATTTATTCAGTTGTAAATGTATAAAATCTAAAGTTGTATGAACCTCCGATGATCATTGATCCAGAGGAAGATGCACAGATTCCTACCGTTGATGATTTGGCACATGAGTATATGAATGAGTTGCAGGAAAATACCATCTTGGACAAGAAATTTTGCTCTTCAAAGCATGGAGATGTTGAATTTCTTTGAGTGGGACTCAACGGCATGAATCCTAGCAAGGCGAGGTGCATGGAGATCGGAAGAGTGATAGAATTGTACCCTCACCTAATATATGCATAAATCAAAATTTTGTTGGTCCAAAAGCTTTCAAGTGGAGAGGATTGACCCAGGAGGATCTTGCATCAGTTTAGATCGACAGTATCGTCTTCAGTTCTTCAGTGATCCGATGAGAGTCTTTAGTCATGGTGTGGAAATGTCCTTATATGGTTAAATGGTGTGGAAATGTCATTATGTGGTGGTGTGTAACCTAAGTGGTATATCCTAAGTACTATGGTCCTAATCCTACGCTAAGACCTAAGCACTTAAACCTATAGTGATAGCATAAACCATATGTAACAATGATATGTTAAAAAACCTATGTTAAACCATATGATAAGAGAAAATGGAATGTAATAATGTTTCGGACCTATGTAAATACCATATTACATATCATTTTAACCATCGGAGTTGACCGCAGTGGAGAAGACCGTCGGGCAGGTTGCAGCATGTGAACAATAGATGTTAACGCGCAAGTTTGGAACTGAACACCGGGAAGATCGTCGTCAAGGATTGTGTTGTCACATGGATAGTCGATCGCAGCGTAACTGTTAGACCTAACTTGCAAGGTGGATGCCATGGTATTGAACATCGACCTATCACATGGGACAATCCCGCCTGGAGTTGTTTGTCGCCGTTTACAAAACCGTCAGGGGTCTATTTATATTATATGGTTTAACAATGGGTTTTGGTTGTTATGTGTGCTATGTATTAACTCAACCACCATGTAACAATGTATTAGGTGATTCACCACCATTGCACTGAGAACCTTCATCATTTAATTAAATTCAACCATATGCCATTTTTGGGCCCAAGGAGTTCTAGATTGAACCTATTTAAACTTCACCTTTGAACCATGATGAGAAGAGGGTGTTTTTGAAGGCTTGTATTCAAAATTCTGTAAGAGAGAGGCAATTTTCTTTCAGTTATATCTTGGTCATCTAGAGGTGGAATTGGGCACTGAGATAGGCGTTGGAAAGCTAAGAGGGAGAGATTTTTGTTGACAGGGACCAGAGGTTCTTGCGAGGACGTTCAGTCTGGTGAATGTCTATGTAAATACTTCCTTGGATCATTCCTTAATAAAACGAACGCCCATCTTGAAAGCGGACCCGGAGACGTAGTCCACTAGGGAAGAAGTCCGTAATCAATGTTTGTTGTCTTCTATCTCTTTTCTTTGCTAAAAATTCATGTTTAATTGTGCTTCTTAAGTTTTGGATTAAGTCGTTAAATCAATTTCTTTCCTTCAGCCTTCCACACTAAGTGATCAAGTTAACAATCAATTCACTTTGGCAAATATTCAGTCCTATTTCAAATATATTTCAGATCACATAAGTTTTTCATCACGACAACTTGTTCATCAATACGTTATCATAACACCTTTCTCAAATCTCGTTTTGGTCATACATACAATGCTTGCTCATAAACCCTGAAACTTCTTCATAAACCCCAAAATGAAGATTATATCTAAAAAAATACATCTTCATGACTCTTCATAACCTTTGGAAAGTTCAGACAAAAATTTTGATCATGTCCCCTTTTCCAAAATTCAAATTGGCTTCACAATCACTCCAAAAACCATATAGAACCATATAATAAATTAAATTTTGGACACATTGACAATTTCTAGACACATTATACAAAATAATCCAATCGATAGTGTTGATACATAATCTTTGGGATTAGGAAATTCATGTAAATATTGTAAATAAGAAAATAGAGAAGGGAAAGAGACATTGGAATTTGAATTCCAAAAGTCTTTCTCATAATGTATATATCAATAATCTCTTAATTAAAATCATAGACATTCGGAGTTAAACGAACATGACCTAACATGGTATAAGAGCGACAGGTCCCAATTCAGCTCTTTGCTTCTGTAACTCCTATTCCTGCCATTATTCCCTACCATATTTTGTCTTTTGTCCCTATTTTCTCTGCATCTGGACAGAGAGTTCTTTGCATTTTGTGTTGAACAATTTGGTGTGTACGTTTCTTCGAGCGTTGTATTGAATTGAATGTTGGACTGCGCATTGATTAAATTCTTGAGCCATGGAACCGTGCAATTGATCCAGTATCTGTGTTGAAATGGTGACTGCATATGTGTTCGTCCTTTGCGTATGAAGTTGCGTTAGTGAGTTAGGTTGTTATGCGATGGAATGGGTCTCTCCTAACTTGAAATGATCAGTTTATGATTGTTAAAAATTGTATATGTATGGTGAATGTGTTACAGGTTTGTTCAAATTGGTATGTTTTATGTTCTCTACAAGTCGTGAACTCTCTATAAAGTGCGTTGAATGGGATATAATGCACCGTGAACTACATTGAATGTATGTTGGCCTGCAAGTGTATACATTGCATTGACTGCGTGTGTTTAATGTTGTGTTGAATCATTATTTGAAGGCTTGCAATCAGTAAATCGTTGGTGAATTGGTACATGCTAATGTCGATATATGCATTATAGTAGGCACATGTGCGTTGAATATTTTTTTGTAATGGTCGATGGCATGTATTATCACATACATTATGGTTGATGTGCGTGTTGAATATTTCTTTTGAAAGTCGTAAATTCATTTTGAAATTTGTTTGGTATGGTATGCATGGTATGGTATGCATTTTCTATGTCGTGTTCCATGTTGTGTTCCATGAAGGTCATTGTTTTTTATATGTGCGTTGGAAATGAAATATGGTATATATTGTTTATATATTGGATGGTATTGTGCTACATGTATGGTTGGTGATGGATCACATATACATGGGTATCAAAAGAATTTGAAGTAAAATTCGAGTGTTATTTTGAAGACAATTGTAAACACATCAATTTTTGTTGCAAGTATTGTAATTATATTGGGCCCAATTAAGATTTTATGATGCATTCACTCATCTCCATAGTTGATGTAGTTTTTTCTCAGAAAGAGAAATACCACGAATGGTCTAGGAAGATAAAGTATACTCTGATTTTTATTGAGTTGTGGAAAGGAGTTTGTGAAGGAGGAGGCAATCCTCTTGAGAAGCCCACTTATGACAAAGAGCTTTCCATATGGGAGAACAAGAATAACAAGGCTTATGCCTTGATTACATCATCAACCAATGAAGAGGTGAGTTGTTATATTACACCATTCACAAATGCTTTTGAAGCCTTAAAGAATATAAAGGATTTATATGACTCACACTTTGAGCTTGAAGTTGTCCAACTAATGATCAAATTGTTTAATTTAGAATTGAAGGATGATGGTCCCCTTGCCTTAGTATTTGAAACAAAATCCATTGTGCATGATATAGAATTCGTTGGAATTAAAAATATACGTTCCTCTCACAAATTTTTCCAAGGCATTGTATCCCACTTATTCTCATTATCTTAAGTCATTACAAGCTAGTGACAAACTTAAGGAGATTTCCTTTGACTCTCTTGTGGATAAGTTTGTTGAAAGGGAGAAAGCCTTTGGGAAGAAGAAGACAACTACTCAGTCTCCTGAATAAGCTATGTTTCATGCACAAAAAGAGAAGAATCAAACACGTGATTCTTCTAGAGGAAGAGGTGGTTGTAGAGGACATGGTAGGAAGAATAATAGAGGCGGGGGGGCAGACATTTCTAAGGAGAAAAACTTGATATTCATTGCATACGGTGCAACAAAAATGGACACAATGTTTCCACATGTAAGCTCTCGTGGGACAGGATTAGACAAGAAAGGGATGAAGAGAAAGGAAAATCATTAGATAAAGGGAAAATTAAAGCACCCAAATCTGCTCATTATGTTGTGGTACATTGCAATAATGGAGTAATTGAAGACTTGTTTAATGCTTCACTTGCTTTGTGAAATGATGCATGGTTGATTTATTTAGGAGAAACTTTCTGCATGACTTTTATAAGATATTTCTTTGAATAATTCACTGACAATGTTTATGGAGCAGTCTACTTTGCAAACAAGTCAAAACTCAAGCCATCAGGGCTTGGCACCATCAAGCTCAAATTGCATGGTCTCCCAAATTTTCTTCTACATGATGTTCTCTGCCTCTTGGAGTTGTAGAGAAACTTGTTGTCTTTGGTTCACATCCACCAACAAGGACAATCATTTCACATATTTGATGGCAAGTTTGAGGTTAGAAAATCAGAAAACTCACTTGTCATGACTGGGATAGAAGAAGAAACACTTTTGAAGTTGCAAGGAACCTCTGCTTGTGCACAAAATTTTTCAAATACTTCTCAATTTGATGAAGGTACACTGCCATCTAGTCTCTTATGGAATGCTATATTTGGACATATAAACTATGATAGTTTGTGTTTATTGAAGAGAAATGGTGTTACTGGTTTTCCTACCATTCTTAAGAAACTTAGCAATGTGATGCTTGTATCTTAGGAAAGCACAACAAACAATATTTTCATGATTCTTATTCTAGAGCACAAAGAAAGCTTGAACTCATTCATTCTGACTTATGTAGCCCTATGCATGTTCCTTCTACAAATGACAATAAAAACATGATGACTTTTATTGATGGCTACACCAGAATTTGTTGGGTATATCTATTGAAGAAAAAATTTGAATTCTTTGAAACTTTCAAAAACTTTCATGCATGAATTGAAAATGATACATAATCTCATAATGGTGTTATTCATACTAATAACAAAAAATAATATACTTCAAATGAATTTGAAAACTATCTTCACCAGTTTGGGATCAAACATCAAACAATCGTGCCTTATAATCCCCAACAAAATAGTGTAGCTGGAAAAATGAATGAGACAATCTTAAATATGGCATGTTCAATGATGTTTTTAAAATATGTAAAGACGATGCTTTCGGTTGATGTAATTCTATGTGTTGTGTATAATAAGAATAGGTGTCCATCTCATGCTCTCAAAAGCAAGACTTCCTATTAAATGTGGTATGGGCACATTCCTTTGGTGAGAAATCTCAGGGTTTTTGGTTCCACCTTTATGCCTTGATACCTAAGGAACATAGAAACAAACTCAGTGCAAGGAGTAAAAATGTATCTTCTTTGGGTACTATGTTATGAAACCAGCTCCAAAAATAGAGGAAAAGAGAGATCAACGCCTTATAAATCAGCCACTTCGAGGGGGAAACCTCCTTTACATTACATAAATGAACAATTCTAGGATGATACAAATGAAAAACCCTCCTTTCTATATATAGGAGTCCATGGGGTCACAATATAATCCTATCCAACCTAACAATAATAATGTAAGGGCACAACAATAACAATAGGGGCACAATAATAACAATACGGGGCCTACAGGGGTACAACAATAACAATGAGGGGGATACACTAACAACAATAAGGGACTGCATTAGTAATATAGGGACCTAACATGCCCCTCTCCTTCAAAAAAATGTTTTCCTCAACGCTTGAGTAGCTCTGGATGCTTCTGTATAAAATTCTCACCCTCCCATGTGGAATCTTCATTGGGTAAGTTCTTCCACTTGATGAGATACTCTGAAATTGATCGTTTTCATAACTATCAAGTTCGTGTTTCCATGATTGCTTTAGGTTCCAATATGATTTTTCCTTACTCATCAAGTTCTGGCAATATTGTTTGAACTGGAATTTTGTCACCTATAACCTTCTTTAAGCATGAAACATGGAAAACTGGGTGCACTCGAGAAGAAGAAGGAATCTCCAATTTGTATGCCATAGCACCAATATTTTGCAATACCTTGTAAGGACCAAAGTAATTTAGCGATAATTTATTATCCTTCTTAGCTTGCTTGAGGGACATTTGTTTGTATGGTTGTAGTCGTAAAAATACCCAGTCTCCTACATCAAAACTTCTCTCGTTGTGATGTTGATCTGCCTATTGTTTCATTCGATTTGGTGCCAAATTTGGGTTATCCTTTAAGAGTTGGAGAACTTGTTGTTGATGCTCGATGTGATCTTCCACTTCTTGAACTTTAGAATTTTCTCTTAAATATGATGTGATGGATGGTGGATGATATCCATAAAGTGCCATAAATGGGGTCATTTTTGCTACAGTTTGGAAGGAAGTTTTATACCACCATTCAACTAGAGGTAACCACTTGACCCATTGTGTTTGTTTATCAGATACAAAATAACGAAGATATCCTTCCAAACATGTGTTCACTATCTCAGTTTTCTCATCGGATTGAGGATGGTAAGATGAGCTATGAGCTAGTTGAGTACCCAAACAAGAAAATAATTCCATCCAAAAATTTCCAGTAAAAAACGGGATCTATGTCGCTTACAATAATCTTTGGGTTTAAGTATGAGGGGTTTCCGCAATGCAATATATTATATATCATTTTTGGGATTCAACTGTGTTAATTAAGTCATTCATCTATGACCATTTCCATGAGAGGTAGTCGTAACTGAATAATTTCTCGTGATTTTGAATAGTCCACTTAACACTCATTGCATCGGGTGATGCTCATGTGGGTGAAGAAGTGGGATTGAAACTAGTGAAATGAATCACATAGCATCAATCATCACTTCTGAGGGTTGCACCCGGTAACCAGGACTTCTCGGGAGGTCACCCATCCCAGAACTCCTCTAACTCAAGCGCACTTAACTGTGGATTTTTCTCCACAATCAAGCCCACTTAGCTTGCTACCCCATTTGCAAAACCTCCGCAAGTATTTTGCCTCATGAACCATTCAAGTAGAGCTCCATTTACTCTTTGTATTTAAGTACGAGGGGTGTCCTCAGTGCATTATATTAGATATCATTTTTTGGATTCAACTACGTTAAGTAAGTCATTCATCTATGACGATTTCCATGAGAGGTAGTCATAACTGACTAATTTCTCATGATTTTGAATAGTCTACTTAACACTCATTGCATCGGGTGATGCTCACAGGGGTGAAGAAGTGGGATTGAAACTAGTGAAATGAATCACATAGCATCAATCATCACTTCTGGGGCTTGCACCCGGCAACCAGAACTTCCTGGGAGGTCACCCATCCTAGATCTCCTCTGGCTCAAGCACGCTTAACTGTGGACTTTTCTCCACAATCAAGCCCACTTAGCTTGCTACCCCATTTGCAAAACCTTAGCAAGTATTGTGCCTCATGAACCATTCAAGTAGAGCTCCCTTTACTCTTTGTATTTAAGTACGAGGGGTTTCCGCAGTGTATTATATTAGATATCATTTTTGGGATTCAACTGCGTTAAGTAAGTCATTCATCTATGACCATTTCCATGAGGTATAGTCGTAACTGACTAATTTCTCATGATTTTGAATAGTCCACTTAACACTTATTGCATCGGGTGATGCTCATAGGGGTGAAGAAGTGGGATTGAAACTAGTGAAGTGGGATCAATCACAGGAATGGGAAATTTATCTTTAATAGTGAGCTTATTGCACTCCCTATAATCTAGAAACATGCGCCATGATCCATCCTTCTTGTGCACCAATACTACTGGAGCAAAGAAAGAACTTTGACTCGATTCAATTATACCAGCCTCAAACATTTTTGCAATCATACGTTCAATTTCGCTCTTTTGGACATAAGGATATCTGTAAGGAATAATGTTTGGAGGAACGCCTCCTGGAATCAAATGAATAGCATGACCATGATCATGAATATGTGGGCATCCTTTCGGAGTTTCAAACACCTTGGAATGATTGTCCAAGACTTTTTGGAGATCTAGAGAAATAGATGATTTTGATGTTGGAACTTGTAGTGAGCATAATTGTGAAATTACGCCTAGTTCTTCTTTCTTCAAAAGATTTTTCATGACGTTAGAGCTATTCTCTTTCCTTTCTTTCCTGCGATACCCCGTAATTCAACTTCCTTTCCTTCCAAAAAAATTCAAGAAAAGTTCTTGAAAATTAAAAGATATCGTCCCCAAAGATTGTAACCATTGTACTCCTAGTACAACATAAACACCTCCCATTGGAATGGAAAGCATTGGACTATTCAATACATATTCCCCCATCCTACTCCATTTCTCCATTCCCTTGTTTTTTCACTACTAGGGTTTTCCCCTTGCAAAGTACATATGGAGGGAGATAAGAGGCCTTACAACAAGGGAGGCCAAATGTCAAGATATGAACCACTCAACACGCATGATATGATGTACTATCCACTTTCCAAGTAGTGACACATTCTAAGAAATCAACCTTTCCAAGTTATGGGCTGCCTAGGGTTTGCAGTGCACACATGGACAATTTTTCTTCAAAATGTGTTTCTGACCAAATGGAGATGAATTTGATAAAAATGAAAGCAGGTTTTGTCACTAATAGAACAAGGAAAAAAAACCTCATTTAGTTTATACACAAGTGTTATTATTTGGGATAAATTCCTAGAATATAGTTGCTACAGAAGAGTTGTTGTACTTCTGGATTACTCTTGGGAAAATGCATTTTTATCTGTCATTGAGTTTCGAAATGACTTGTTTGATGATTCAAATGATAACTAGGCATAAATATATTTCCAATGAGATATCATGATCTCAATTTTGAGTTCAAGAAACCCTCCAAAAGTGACCTGGCACTTCATGCTGCGCTTTTCTCAGGGACACACTGCGCTTTTTTACTAGTCTTGGGATAATTGTTCAAGTATAGTCTTGGGGATATACTTGATCATTTTAAGTGCTTGAGGAATCCATTGTGTAGAAGATGGAGAGAGCTTTCCAATGAGATATCATGAGCTCAATTGGGAGTTCAGGAAGGCCTCCAAAAGTGGTCTGCAAGGTCCACGTTGCGCTGTTCTCAGGGGCACACTGCGCTTTTCCTTCTGGCACTGCACCTTTTGACTAGTTTTGGGAAAATTGATTTTTCAGGGCCTTAACTCCATAATTTAAGATCTTGAGGACATTTTTGACAACTATACTGGAATATATTTCCAATGATACACCTTGGGCTCAATTTTGACTTCAGGAAGGCAGTCAAAAGTTGATTTGAAGGCCCACGATGTGCTTTTTACAGTTGCTTGTTATCTTTAGAATTTCGAGTTTTTCTCAGTTGGTTGATGAATTTCATGAAATTACTGATGTAATTGTAAAATATAAATGTAATTATGTCATTAATAGTTACTAGAGGTAGATACATCAAGGAAATATGTAATTTTGGGTCAAAGTGAATCAGTTTCATGAATGATAGGGATGAGTTCGTTGACCTCCCTAGTCATTAGGATTCCAATTGAGCACTTTGATCAGCTCCAAAAGTCATGGTTTTGACCCCTGAGAGTGGGAGAAGTAGTTTTTGGTCTATATCTTTCATTTCATTTCTCATTGCAAGGGTTGGATGTTGTATAATTTGACCATTGAACACTAGTGTAATCAGACTTTTGGCAGAAACTAATAGACTTAGTTGCAGCTATTTTGGTGGGATTCCTGTGGTAATGTGTTTTAACATTGCTTATTCTCGTGTTTGAAATTTTTGAATGTATTTTGATTTCCATAATCATGCCATCTCTGAATTTAATTGATTCCTAAGTCAGATAAACAAAATTCATTAGCTTACGCTCTGTTTTGGAGGAATAGTTACAGTTTTGTTTCATCTTCTTCTAATTGAAAAGAATTCATGTTTCCAATGCTCTTTTATGAAACCCTAGCATTCTAAACCACTCCATCAAGATACCTTAATGTGTTAAAGCGCTTACCTACCTTGCCCCATCAGATCTCTGCAAGTATGATCCTTTTTTGCCCTGACCTAGTTCTTCCCTAACCTATTAACCATCCAGCACTCAAAATCAATCAACCAAACCCTAGTGCCACTATACCTAGCCTAAAATCCTCATTATTCAATAATCTTGGTTTTTATCTCTTGGAGAGATCCCTCTCCTGCCTAGTAGGGCTAACTACTTGGAAAATATTGGTCTGTGGTTACCTTTGTTGGTCTCTTCTCAGCCTCGGAGATCCGGTAGAGTGATAACATGAATCTATGTCTAATGTCTCAAAACCTTCCGGCTACTCAATGTACACCTCTTCCTCAATAAATCTGTTGAGGAGGGCTATCTTTACATCCATCTTATGTATCTGCCATCCCATCTATGCTAAAAGTGCAAGGATGGATTTGATTGATGAGTACCTTATGACTAGTGCAAAGGTCTCATTGTAATCAATTCCCTCCACCTGAGAGAACCCTCTGGCCACAAATTTTGCCTTATGTTTCTCCACACTTTCATATGCTTCCTGATTCACCTTTTAGATCCACCTGGATCCTACAACTTTCTTTCCCTCTGGTCTTGGGACAACTTCACATGCATTGTTTTTTATAATAGAGCCATACTCCTCAACCATGGCATCAACCCAAATTGGTTGTTGCACTGCTTCCACAAAAGAGGATGGCTCTATCTCTGCACTCTCGCTCATAAGATCCATGTAGCTAGTGTACCTCTCTGGTGTTCTTCCTTTCGTCTTGGGATGTATCTGCATGAGTGGGTGCTTCCACTCTTTGTTCCTGTACTTGTGTCTATACACATCTTAAGGTTCTTCTTTTGGAGCCAAGAGCTCCTCAAATTCATGTTGTTGAAGCTCCCTCTAAAGGGAAATTTGCATGGCCTTGTCTTAATCGAATTTCACATCTCTTTTGACCACTATCATCCTGTGTGCTGGAAAGTACACCTGATAGTTACGAGGTTTATTGGTGTACCCCACAAATATTCCCAACTTAGTTGTTGGCTCTAGCTTCTTCCATGCATCTTTGGTCACGTGAAAATAGACTGATGAACCATACATTTTAAAATGTGCCACATCTTGTTTCTTACCTGAAAAATCTTCCTCTGGTGTACTCATCCCAAATATCCGATGAGGAGTTATGTTCTACACAAATAATGTTGTGTTGCATGCTTCCACCTATAGATGCAACTGTAGGCCCTAATCATGCAACATCACACATGCTGCTCCCAAAATAGTTATATTTTTCCTTCCTACAACCCCATTATGTCGTGGGTTATGAGGTGTTATCAATTCCTGCTAAATTCCTTTTGAAGCACATAAGTTCCTGAATTCGTTCGAGATATATTCTCCACCATTGTCACTTTTGAGATCCTTCACCTTCTTCCTTGTATCTTTCTCGACAAGTGCTTTGAACTCACAAAAATTTGAGAACGTCCGATATTTTTTCTACCTGAAGAATATCCAACACTTGCATTGTTATAAGTCAATTTGGGCATCATCCCGCATGACTTGGTCAAACTGGACATCGTCCCCAGGACCAATGAAATAGGGTCTATCATCCCCTTATATTTCAGCCTCTATATGCCCTAAGAGACGAAAAATTCATTGATGGCTTCTATTATGAGATTTCTAAGGTTTGAAGTATATGTTATATCACTTATCGACTCACCAACACAGCCTCTAAAGGGACTAACTATGTTGCAGTGCCAAATGCTCCATTCAAGGGTGCACTACAGTGCACTTCCGGACATTCAAGACTGCATTGGTCACCTCGAAGCGAAATTCTCATTGTTCCGGGAATCTCCACACTACTACATTTGGGGGAAATTCCGACACTTGGTTCCGACGCTTTTGACCAAATGTCAGAAATTTCCCCAATTTTTTTCAATCTCGCCCGAAACCGTCGCTATACCGACGTTTAGAGAAAAGTGTCGCAACACCGACACTTAGAAAAAGTGTCGCAATTGCGACGTTTTGAGGAAGGCGTCGCAATTACGACACTATGCCCCAAAGCGTCGCTCTTGCGACGGCTGCCTCCGAACGTCGCAAGTGCGACACAATGTCTAAGTGTCGCAATTGCGACATTTGGATGCATCCGTCGCAAGAGCGACGCTTTGTCCGCCGTCTGTATAACGACACTTATATGCGCGCTACATAAAAATACGAAACTTATATCCGCGCTACATAAAAATGATTTTATTAAAAACTACATGCATTAACGTCTGATATCACGCACGCATTCGCCCTCCGCTCTTGCAGAATAGCATTCGCGCTCAGAATTCGCCCTCAACTCTTGCAGAACAGCATTTGCCCTCAGAATTCGCCCTCAGCTCTTGCAGAACAGCATTCGCCCTCAGCATTCACCCTCAGCTCTTGCAGAACAGCATTCACCCTCAGCTCTTGCAGAAAAGCATTCACCCTTAGCTCTTGCGGAACAGCATTCACCCTCAGCATTCACCCTCAGCTCTTGCAGAACGGCATTCGCCCTCAGCACTTGCAGAAAAGCATTCGCCCTCAGCATTCACCCTCAGCTCTTGCAGAACAGCATTCACCCTGAGCTCTTGCAGAACAGCATTCCCCCTCAACATTCGCCCTGAGATCTTGCAGAACAGCATTCGCCCTCAGCGTTTGCCCTCAGCTCTTGCAGAACAGCATTCACCCTCAGCTCTTGCAGAACAACATTCGCCCTCAGCTCTTGCAAAATGGTAAGTTCTTACTGCAGGCCCTTCCTCCTATAGTAGGGTTGACTCTATTTGGGTTTTTTGGGTCAATTCCATTGGATTGTGTTAGGCTGTAGGGTTCTCTCAAGATGTCTTCCAATGTTCTTTCAGATGAGTTTCAAAGAGGATGTGTAAGATGTGTTTTTGCTTGCATGAATTTGACTCCACCAGTTTCATGAAGTTTAAGCTATGGATTTTAGTTCGACAAACTCATCCATCTCAACACCCAATAACGAATTGCCCTTCGTCTGATCTATATTGAAGGTGAAGTGCAAAGTGGTAGAGAATGGAAGATCAAAAGTCATCAACTTTATCACAAGGGTAGTACTCTAGATCGAAAGTGATGAGCTTTAGTTCTCCAGATTTGGGGATTTTCTGATGACATACCAAAGGTCACATCCATACAACCATATCAAGGTCAATGTTGAGATCATTGTCATATAGATATAGGTCACTGATATATAGGGTTAATATCATCATCACTATCCATGGAAACCGAATGGTTACAAAATCTGTGATTTTGGTTGGCTCATTTATAATTATTACCCATTTACAATAGAGCACAGAAACACTAAATATGGTCCGAGCAGAGCCTTTACAACAGGCAATGGAATTGCAGCTGCTTCATCAATAACCAATAGCTCCACTTGAGAAAAATTTTCATAATCTTGGGGCTGGATATACTGTAGAGCAAACAATTGTAGTTATCATTCATGCTCCAATATATTAATATACTTTTTACATTGAACTGAAGAAAGGGAAACAAGCAAATGCTAGCCATCATACAATGCTTTGACATAAGAGTTTTGAGTGACATACTTGAAAAAAAACTCATCCACTGATATTTATAATCATTTGAGTTATTCAAGTTAAACAAAATGTCAAGAATCAAGATTCAATACCCTCTATTATCTTCATCACCCAATACAAGATTTAAATTTTTCCCAAAGAAACGCTTATTAAATTGGCAGCCATTATTTCTCCCTGCTTTTAAAACCCTACATTTAAATGAAAACAAGCATTGCATTTCAACTACAAAAATATATTAGTGTTCAAATGTACATGTGTGCATCACTTGTGTAGGGTATTCCTTTTCCACTTTCACATTATCCAAGAATGTGTGCAATATAGTTCATATTTTTTGTGATTTATATTATCTTGAAAAAGGAAAGGTAAATTATTTCCCATGGAAAAAGAAGGTTTTCCCTTTTTACTACTGGAAATGGTACAACAAAGTTCCATTTCTACCCGAAACTCCTATGAAACAGAAACTAAATAAAGGCCATGTCCTCAATGGACATCATTTGGCTTTGAAAATGGCCATTGCACTGTGTTGTTTCTTATATTACATCACGATAGTTTCTTAGGTCATTTCTTGTTTCTTGAGATGAAAAACAACCAAAGAAATCATGAAGATCCTTTCAAGAAATAAATGACCATTTCTCAATCATATCTCAACTATTTTTTATTTTATTCAATGGTTGCTTACTTTGAGAGAAATTTGACACTTTTATAAGGAATATAACATAAAAACAAAAAATGGGAAGGAATTGATGAGGTAGATGACCTTTAGTTGTTGTCAATTAAGAATTGATAATACACGATGCATGTTCTGTACTACAAACTAGATTCCTTCCTGGAGTTAGGACACATAGAATTGAATCAAAGTTGCAGTTTCTAACTTCTTGTATTGGTTCATCAATCTTGAAATTCAGACATTGCATGTCTTCATTGCTTCCTTTTTGAATAATTTGCATCATATTGTACAATAGGAAATTAGGAATTATGATTATTATTACTTTATGGATCTGTTAAGTTACTTTTAAGTTTGCATGGTTTAGTGTGAAATTATTCTAGTGTGCCCCTAGGCCCAGGTGAAGGAATGCCAAGGATTGAGAACCCTAGTTTTTAAATGGTATTATTTCTTATACCCAAAAACCCCTCAACATCACTTCTTATTAGTTCTTAACAATAGTGTTGTAAACAATTTGAGAATTGATATAGAAAAATCTTGCACTTCTCAAGATAAAGTCCTAAAGCTAAAGTGTGATACCATGTGTAATTCAATAGCCCCATTGTCATCTCACCAACCTCTTTTCACTTCGGGCTAGCTCTCCTCCAACTCAAGGGGGGTTCTCCCTAGTAGATGTTAGGGATCTAATGGCCCAACCAAACCAAGTCAAGAGCCCCCTAACTCTCTATGTTTACTACTATCAATCAAAATATTGAACAATAGGGTCAGACATGCATCCCGAAGATAAAATTGCTAGGGTATTTTTGGGTAATTTCAAAGGGAAAGTCCCCAAACACATATAATCAAGGAATTATAACGTGATTTCAAACATTAAATATCAACAAAATTGTTTAAAGGATATTGAAAGGAAAAAGGTGATGGAAGATAGAAAGTGCCTTACTTAAATGCTCTAAGGATTTTTCAATAGTTGCTCCAAAAGCTTCACTTCAAGGCCCTTCAAGATCGTCTCCAACAATGCTATAGCATCAGCTTCAACAATGTTGCTCCAAAAATGTCTTCAAGGTCTTCACAACAAGTTTACTAGAAGTTGCTCCAACAATATATTCAATAAGGTCTTCATTGTCAACTCGTCTCTCGTTTGGGTGCCTTAATGTGCAATGACATGTTTCCAGGACTGAATTCAATGCAAGGCATATTTGAAACTCTAACTCTGTCTTCCGATGTCTTATTAGAAATTATTTCAGTTTTCATTTTGTGTTTTTAAGTTAGATATTGTTTTCAAGTTTTTACATTTATAATTTTACTGCAATGTGGAAGACTGATCAAAACAGTACAGGAACAACCTCGAGACAGGATGATTGCAGAAAGAGGCCAGCGGAAGAACATGTAAAGTGCCAGCATTGCTCTATCTTCATGTATTTTAGTTATTTACATAATTGAAATAATATTAATTTTGTTAAAATATGCAGACACCTAGCCATGGCACGCCTGATGATTCCCTCTTTGAGGAAGAGCTTTCTTCATCCCTATCTCCAGCGCTCTTGTTGCGAAAAAAGGCACGAGATGCAAGGTCATAATTTAATACTTTGATAGACGCGCCTCAAACACCTGAAACAGAAGAGAGGATAAAAAAACTTATGAGCCAGCTAGAAACATATCAGTTAATAATAAAAATGTTGGGAAAAATACTGAGAGGGGGGGGGGTGAATCAGTATTTAGGGCTGAACAATTTTTCTTTTCTTTCTCTTAAAACCATATGTTACAGTACTACATCCAACATGTATGTCCAGATATCTTATTATGTCTTTACTTAGTGCATTGCATCAGATAAGCATTAAGCATGAACAGAACAAACCATCAAACATAAACAACACATATGAACACCAGGATTTAAGGTGGAAACCCAATTCGGGAGAAAACCAGCGCTGTTGTAATCTCAGTCTTCAATATTTATTATAGAGAAAACTTCTTACAATTTTATGTTGGCGCGGACTTATACCAGCACGCAGGCACCCACCTGCAGAAGGCTACAACCTTCTCTCATTTACCAGCCTTTCCTGGAAGGGAGCTACAACCCCATGCTCTCGTTTACCAGCCTCTCCTGGAAGGGAGCTCCAACCCCCTGCTCTCGTTTACCAGCCTCTCCTCGAAGGGAGCTACTACCCCCTGCTCTCGTTTACCAGCCTCTCCTGGAAGGGAGCTCCAACCCCTTGCTCTCGTTTACCAGCCTCTCCTGGAAGGGAGCTACTACCCCCTGCTCTCGTTTACCAGCTACCACTGGAAGGGAGCTACAACCCCCTCACTGAAGGCTTCGACCCTTAGCACCATCGTGGACCACGTTTCATCAATTTTCAGACTGGATCCACCAGTTTCCACACGACATACCATGCAAGCCACCAAATTTATTCATTCAGTATACTTACACCAGTTCTTCATGATTTCGTTTGTCATTCAAACCAGAGATTCATCATCGTCAAATCATTGTATCCATGGGTGCATCGTAGTTTCATATTTATCAGTTAAGAACAGAGCTCGCCCATACAGATATTCCTTGGAGAAATTTTTCATTCACGACCCTTACGATGCACGCGTTCTTCATGATTTCGTCAGTCAATTAAACCAGGAATTAATCTTCATCTAATCTAGAGATCTTGATCAATCATCATACTCACAGGTGCACCATAGATTCAGATATATCAGAGTTTATTCATACAGATATCTCAAAAAGAGATTCGTTTTTTTATCAACCCTTCGCATGCACCCCGCTCTTCATGATTCTCATCACCTTATATAGATTTCGCCTTTATTAAAACCTTGGGTCAAAAACCATTCACTTGCTAATGGTATTCCTAGATGGTATTTTCATTTACCACCCTTACGTACTTCTTTCATTTCTTTTTAATTTATTTATCAATTTGAAGAAATTGATAAATAAATAAATATATTTATAACTGTTGAATTCCCAAGCCTTCTAACTAATGTTTAACCCTTCGGGCTTTATAAAATATCTAACGCTTTTAAACAAATTAACCTTTTACCCCGGGGCCCACAAATATAGTCAAGTCCGCTCTCCAGATCGACGGTATATATATCGCTTTTCGCCATAATAAATATTTAATTTAAACCATCTTGGTTGAGCCCGCAAACATTAAAGTGAAAAGGACCAATTAAAATCATTCAAACTAGGCCCACATATATGATTAGTGACCCAATCACATTTCCGCTCGTACTTTGGTTAATATTCGCGCCTTTTCATTATCGTCCGTGCCTCTTCATCAAGCGATCGTCGTCCGATGGCTTCCCTCCAGATCAACGGTGCACAACAATATCGCTGGCCGTCCTGGGTCGATCGTTAATGTGCGATGGACGATCGTTATCGCAGTGATGGCGGTTTTGCAGGGATGCGTGTCAACACCTCTATGGAATTGCTCTCCATCCAGGAAATACCACCTATCGTCGAAAGGTGGTGCGATGAAACCCGGAAACCACCTTCACTATTCACTCGCAGTTTTTAAACAGTGATCAACCGTCCAATCAAATTCCCACTCCGTACTCCAGGTTCCGTTTGCGTATATATATGAATTCTGCCCTTTATGTGTAATAAATTGACCAAGGTTTCGCTTATCTACTCTATTAATCTGCGCCATCTCTAAAGCATAACTTTGTTTTAAGTATTCTTCCTCGGGTTATATATATATATATATATAATGTGCCCTGTACATATAGAACCCGTCCGTGGCTCACTGTACCGTGGCCTTAGCAACCTGATATCGTATATAACTTCACGAATCTCCTCCTTCCACAGAATCTAGATGTTCTGAGCAACACACTCACGCTTTTCACAATTCAATATGTCTATACGGGCATAACCCCATCTGTCAGTAACACATGATTTCACAAATGTCTACAAGGACTCAAATATTCTGCTGAATATATAAGTCATGGAGAGTTTAGAACCAATCCCTCGTCACCATATACGAATGAATAAGAGTTTCACTCATTCTTCTCAATTTACCAGGTTTTCTATTCCTCTGTCTCTGGACAACTCTGCTTCAATTCACTGCTTGTCTCTGTTCCTTCTCTGCTACATTTCTTTTCATGCCAGTTCCTTATCTGCCTTGCTTCCTCTATGCTTCTTTTTTAATGCTTCTCTTTGCCAGATACTGTTCTCTGTAGCTTAAACTGTAGATGCATTCTTTCTCTGTTCTTATCTGCTGCATTTAGATGCGAATTCCTTTGCCACATCCTTTGCCATAAATGACAATATTTCCAACAAAAAAGTCAAAAGGATGTTTTTTTTGCTCTGCATGAGATGAATTGTGATAGTTTGATTTTTAATTTTTACATTGACTAAACTAACAAAAAGTTCTTTTGTATGTAGTTTTTTCTGGCACTTGCTGAACCCGGTGTTGGTGGTAGTGGGACACAAGGGCAAGAGATTGCCCAGAAACCCTCTCGTACACCTTCTACTCCTTTAGGTGCCAGCCAAGAAACACACCCTGCCCAAGCAGACACCCAGCCAACCGTTGAACGTGTTGGTAGTGATGAGGTTAATATGGCCAACTACATTATTGCGTTTCCTGGAGCTACACGTGTCAGCTCCACAGGGACCATTAATGGCACGTTGTTGGTGAACGATGAAGGTGTCCCTATAAAGCACGTACAACTCCCAGGTAAATTTTAATATTTTAACTATTTCATGTACTCTATCTAAAACATATTTATCATGATTTTTATTTTTAAATTAATGATAATATCTTTTTTTTTCTGTGTAGGAAACAATGAGTTCTACAAGTTTTTGGAGAGCCATGCGTTGGTAATTTTTGGCCCAACCATACGCACAAGGTGGAATTCCCAAAATTCCAACCTGAAAAAAGAACTTCTAGATTATCTAGAAGCCCTTTTTGGGGTCGGCACATTTGACAGAACAGCGGTGGCTCGGGTAGCCGGCAAATATTTGAAATATACCAAGGACACCTATAGGACGCAATTGCAATTTAACCCTAGATATGAGCGTCCTCTCACAGTTCCAGAGAGTGAGTGGAGAGCACTCATCCATGAAGGAAAAGAGAAAAGGGCAAAGAAAGAAGGAAAAATGCCAACTAGACCCGCAAGGTAAATTACAACTTTAATTCAATAGCTTTAATTTTCTCTATGTCTAAAATAAAAGTGTGCTACGTCATATCTGACTTCAATCTTTTGATGCTAGGTTTCCTGACACCTCAAAGGCAACCAAAGCTAGGATTGGAAAAAAGGGCCATCACAAGCTAGGCCAGGGCGGCTACTTGAAATTAACCGCAAGAATTGTAATTAAGTAGCTAAACATCTTATAATTAATTGTATCGCCTTCCAACGTTTTTGTAATCCTATCAAATATGATTAAAAATAAACAATCATATGTAATGTAGGGTGATGACTTCGGAACAGAAACTACAGAGGAAGATAAAAATATCGCTTTCCATTTCGGCTATCAAGTCGTAGTTGAACGTCGCAGAAGCTTGGGGCAGGTCCCAAGATCCAGAATGCCTGATAAGGTAAAACATTAACCTTTCAATATGTTTGTTTTCGTCCATAAATTTAATGTCTAACAACTTTGTTTAAATCAGGGGAGCAGCACTACCAACGAGGCAAATAACCCAGTTTTAGAGCCAGATGTAGATGATCCTCACGTGCAACCTGATCATTGTAGTAGGGACCAGGCCGACAATGCTACTATCAGTGAGGGCCGTGACGGTAATTAATTTCCACTTATATTTTTTCTAATTATACCTTGATGGTTGTCCTTATAATTTTTTTGGTTTAAATGACAGAGAATGTTTCCCTTGAGGATCTTACCACCAGAGAGGAAGACAGGGCAACAGTCCCAACGGCGACAACTGGTGCACCAGGTAAATAATCTCATTGCAATTTTTTTTTTATTAATATTACCGAACTAGTTCAATGATATTTAAAAACTGACAATTAAAATTTAATATTATCTGTTTTTGTAGGCGATGCCCTGTCACTGGATGAGACCAGACATCGTGACTACGCAACTAGGTCAGCGGCGACAACTGGTGCACCATGTAAATAATCTCATTGCAATTTTTTTTATTAATATTACCGAACTAGTTCAATGATATTTAAAAACTGACAATTAAAATTTAATATTATCTGCTTTTGTAGGCGATGCCCCGTCACTGGATGAGACCAGACATCGTGACTACGCAACTAGGTCAGTGTCGACAACTGGTGCACCAGGTAAATAATCTCATTGCAATTTTTTTTATTAATATTACCGAACTAGTTCAATGATATTTAAAAACTGACAATTAAAATTTAATATTATCTGTTTTTGTAGGCGATGCCCCATCACTGGATGAGACCATACATCGTGACTACGCAACTAGGTCAGCAGTGCGGGTCGAAAGGCACGAAACAGGAGCAGAGCATGATGATATTGATGATGTAATTAGGAGCTTTAAAAATAGGAAGAAGAAAAAGAAAATTCGATAATGTAAAATATTGTATTATTATAAGACAAACGTTACCATACTTGGAACGTTTTTTACGTTATATAAAAAACTCATTTATCATACTATTTTTATGTCAAGCATTAATTGCAATGTTTCCTTGCGTACTTTTTGTTGAATTGTTTTTTTATTAGTTATTGAATTTTTTTTTATGCTCATGAAAGTAAAAAATGAAATATAGATTGGGTATTGGGGAATTGAGAGTGATGTGAGGGGGTGGGGGGGGAGGGGCCATAAGAGCTTCCACCTTCACGTGGTTGGCCCTGTTTAGTAGAGAATAATTTATTGGAGTGATTTAATCTTGAAGCAAACCTCCCTTGATCCAGCGTAGCAACAAAAAAGTCACTGTTGACTTAGTTGCTACTCTTTCAGATCGTGGGAGGCTTGTTCCAAGTTCATGCGACTCCAATAAATTGTTCTTGAAACGAAGAGGAGCTTATTCGGGTATGTTTTGACATTTTCAACATATGTTCTAACATTATCATAAGAATGCATCTTAGAGTAAAAAATACTACATCAATTACTTGTATTTATTATATAGATAATGATGGATTTTGATTGACTTGGCAGTGCAGGTACAAATCCTCTTGCATCATGAGCAATACAACTTGTCAACCAGGGTCATGTCTAGGATATTTTTGCTTGTGCGCTTGACCAAGTTCATAATGTCACATTTTGTAAGTTCCTTTACAGTTCATAATTCAATATTAAGCTTGTTCATGATTATTATCTAGGTTTTTTGTATGTGTTTTTTCATCTATTTGATTGTAAGCAACTCGACATGTTTCCTGTTGTTCACTATGATTTATCCCATTACCACTCCCAGGATGAATCCGAATTTATTGTTACATAGGTTACTTTATTGTTACTATGATTTCTCCATTTACGATTTCACAGGTTACATCATGTAAAGTTGTCAATCTCAGGTTGGTGATGAGCTTTAGTTCTCCAGATTTTGGGCTTTTCTGATATTTTCTCCCTCATGTCATTCCTGCATCACCTCGTTGTTTGAGCATGCTAATTGTCTACCACTTGCACCAATTGGCACATGTCAATCTCTTAGTGGTGCCACATTTCACCTATTTTCAGTGAGAGTTTAGGGTTTCTCTAACATAGCTTCAGAAATCCGATTCAGTGCCCGCTTGAATATCGTCACATAATACTCATGGTTTGGATTGATGAGCATGTTCTGAATGGTTGTTTGATTCATAAGAACCACCCATATAGTCATCTTGAGATATTTCAAAAGTTTTCTCAGGTTTCCTTTTTCACCGTTTCTAGTGGGTGGGATGGTGTGGGGTGATCCATCAATACTGGTGCTCTTGTAGTAGGGAATTTGTTTTTGGGGATATAAAGGAGCATTTGATGTAGATATCCCATTGGATGTATTCATAGATGGGCACGAGAGGTCAAGAATTTAAATTAAAAATATGCAACCTCTAGCATGGCAACCTGAAGGCCGCGAGAGACACTGGTTAAAGATTGTTTTGTGCTGGTCTTAATATAGTCGTGATTTCTTTCTATTATCTTAATGCAAATATATAGTCCGGTCTCATTAAAATGAGGATTGTGGTTGTATTTCTCTTTGGTTTTTTCTCTCTTAATGCTCTAGAAGTTGCCAAAAGTTGCGATAGTTGTTTAGTTTGCCTGTTACAACTTAAAAGTGGTTTTTAGCAATGGGAGTCATGTTTTTTAAGGTTCATACTAATATGAAGATCTTGTAATTATATATTCAGCATAAGAGAAGATGGCCTCTCCTTTGGGCGGTATGACAACAATTGCCACATCTACCTCATTGGGTAACAATGGAAAAGGGAAGAAGTTGGGTGCAATGTTTGATAATTATGGCAGACAATTGTCTTCTCTTTCAGTTTTTTCACCCATTTCCTTTAATCGCTCAAGTAGAAGAGGGACACTGAGATTACGCGACAGAGAGAAGGTAGTTAATACAAGAGCTATGGAAAAGGAGTTGTACTTCAACAAGGATGGCTCAGTGACAAAAAAATTGCAGGTCAGAGAAAAAAATATGTTTAAAGGAAGGTCACCTGCACGTGAAACTTCACTGCGGTGGATCTTTCTTTGTCCACTTATATTCGATTTTAATGTGTTATTTTAATTTTTCATGGAGGGTTGTTTTGGCATATGGTCTGGCATTCAATTGCACACTTACTTAAAGCATTGTCAATTTGTCTTGCAGGCGGTGTGAACAAACTTGCTGATCTTGTTGGAGTCACCCTTGGGGCGAAGGGCAAAATGTTGTCTTGGAGAGCAAGCATGGTTCTCCGAAAATAGTTAATGATGTTGTGACAGTAGCTAAGGAGGTAATTTGTAGATGTGTGCTCTGGTTTTATTTTTAACGTTGTATTATTTCCCCCTCTTAAATGTCTTAGATTTGGTAGGCATAATTTGAAAACTCAAAGGTGAAAGGAAACATATTTGTTACCCAGTGGTCTACTTGGCCTATGGACTAGCCACATTAGAGTAATGCATAAATCTTGTCACAACAATAAAAGGAAAGGGTTATGGCTGAGTCAAATTTTATTGTTATTGACAGTGTAATGAAATGTATCTCAATGCCATGGTTTTGGCCTTTTTATTGGTTGAATTAGAGGACCCAGTTGAAAATATTGGGGCCGAGTTGGTAAGGCAAGTTGCGGCAAAGACAAATGATTTAGCTGGGGATGGAACCACAACATCTGTTGTTCTTGCACATGTTGGAATATTGAAAAATTCCAGAACAATGAATGGAGAATAAATCTCCCTTCCTATAACACAGAGAAAATAAAAATTTCTTTGACAGGAGACAGAGTTTCAATACTTTGAAAACAAACTTCTATTGCCTTCAATAACTCAAAAAAAAACTATTACACTTCTTCCTCACTGAGAGGGATTACAAAATTATGACTACTACAAAACGCAGTGCATAAAACCAACTCATTGTCTGTTCAAAACAAACATACTCTGTCTCTAAAACATTCTGTTGTGTTTTTCACTTTCGCACTGTTGTGCATACACACTTAAAAAGTTACACTCAACCTTTCACTTTTTACACACTGCTGTGTAATAAAAAATTTACGTACTGTCTATAAAAAAACTACCAAGCTTTTTTGTCCTTTTTATTTGTATATGTCGTAACATATAAAACATATTATAATAAACCCTCTTTTAAAAAAAATAAAATTAAAACTAAATTCTATGGCCCACCTTTCATTTCGCATATGATATATATATATAACATATGTATATATTACATAAAATTAAACTATCAAAACATTAAAGAACCCTTTCCGTCGGACTTCAAAAGTATGAATAGATTGAATTTCAAACCAAATTCGCGTTCCAAAATGGGATGCTGATGTCTGCCTAATTTGTAACGTGAATTCTCAATCCAATGTGACCTATAAAAAATTCGGGTCCGGTTTTTAGGTTTTCAAATTCCCTTCAATTTCATGCGATCCAATATTAATGCTCCACGTGTCCTCCTTTTGAATTTACAAAACTGTCGGGTAAATTTATGGTTGGTGAATTGCGTTAATGCTGGTTGTTGTGTTTAAATACAATCTTGTATAGAAATATGGCTGCGGCCGTCTACAAAAAAAAACTTGCAGGAATTTTAAATGCTGAATTAAATTTCTAGATGGCGTGCAAGCAACCTCCAAAAAAAAATGTTGTTGTTGCATTCGTCCTTTTGCTGCAGCAGTTGAAGTTAAAATTCAACAGCACAGGGCTTAATAAGTGAGGGTGTAAAGGTAACTTTTTGTCGATAGTACTGGATTAAGATCATCTATTCATTTTTGTAGGGTCTTATGGTGTTTGGTTTTTTAGTTTTTGGTTGGGCTTATTGAGTCTAAGATAGTTTTTGAGTGAAAAAATTGCTATCAGGTATTAAAAAAATTTGGTTCTTTTGTCAAAATTTATGAGCTTGTTAGGAAATACAAAACTGACAATGGTTGTATCTTAAATTTGTGGAAAATAATTTGAAATTAAATCTTTTTGTTTAGGTTGTTGTAGCAGGTGCAAACCCCGTTCAAATTACTAGGGGCATTGACAAGAAAATAAAGGCCCTTGTTTCAGAACTCAAAATTTTGTCAAAGGAGGTAAAGGCTTGCCTTTTGAGTAGGCTGGTTTTCCTTTTTGCTGATGGTTTGGTGTATCTAATTGAATTAGTTGCCTAAGGTATTTTTGGTTGCAAACTCCTTTTCATTTTTCATACAGCATTGGCCTTGTGGAATACATTTGATTGTGTGGTCTTGTTAGATCTACAACATTTGTAGTTGTTTAGTCTTATGGCCGAGGTGCACTTTTATTATGGAAATAGTTGATGCAATATTGTCATTTAATCCTTACTGCAGGGTAGCATGTTGAGAAGTTTCTTGTGAAACATTCGGTATTCAAAATGACACTTGATCCTATATAGCATCATGCACTTGACTTCAAAATTCATATTCAAAGTGTGCCAGACAATTCTTGCAAAATTTCAAATATTCATGTTGTTTTAAACCATTATCTTTTTCATGTATTGGATGCTGAAAATGTGAAAAATACTTTGGTATGAAACCAACTGGTGAATAATTTCCAGCAAAACAACCACTTCCAAGACATGATTTAGAAGTAGAACATATGTACTTATGAAGCATATAAAGATATCCTTGATGCATTGTCAATGTTTGGCTAGGGTTATTTTTGGAGAAAATAACTCCTTATTCCTAGAATAGTGATCTTCAATACAAGTAAATGCCAGAGAAGAGAGATCATCATGTGACATAAACCTATTAAGAAAAGTGAACAGGGAATGATTATTAATTATGGCATACTAAGTTGTCAGTGATTTTGACTATTTGTCTTTAACAAGTAAAAATGTTAAATTCCAAACTTACATCATCATGGTTTGGCATCATGACCTTGACTAATTGTCCACCATGCTCATAATTTCATTGTTGTATTCATATCTATAAACAACGTTTCAAATAATAATAATAAAGTTCTATAAGAAAAATCTAGACCTCCATGCTGCTGCTCCTTGTGAGACAAAGTCAAAATTGCATTACACAATCTGACACATAAGAATCTCCTATATCCCGGTGGTATGTATCCAAACTCTTATAATAGTGTCTTCAAGACTTATGTTGACATTGCCAATGAGATATTTAAGCAATGAAATATGGAGCTTTCTTCATTGTTGTATATGTAACAGTCTTTTATTAATATAAAGATTGATGGTTTTGTCTTTCTGAAAATGAAATGTAAAAATAATTTATTGTGGTCAATTGAAAAGTTTTTTTTTTAAGCTTTTCATTATGGAAGTGACATAGATATATGCCCTTCTAATTGAAATTTGGACCTGCCCTTCAAATTTGATCACTGTGTGGGACCTTAACAAACAATAAAACTATTCCGCCACGCGTTATATAAAACATATAACAAAACCTTTGTCAAAACTTCAAACAAACCCTTTAGCCGTCGGTATTTCATCACGAATTGATCATTTTACCATGTACCTTCTTCTAGAGGAATATTCTTCCACTTGATTAGGTACTTCATAATGGTTATATGTCAAAGAGATACAGAATGTTCATCTATAACTTTTTGTGGTTCAAGAATCAACTTTCATTCTTCATCTAATTTTGGAAGTTCTATTTACATTGGCATATTTTTTCCCAAAACCTTTTTTAGGCAAGATACATGAAAAACCTTATGAATGCAAGAAGAAGGAAAATATAACTTCTATACCACTTGTGCAATCCTATGAATAATTATTTAAGGCCATAACATTTTTGAACTAATTCTTTATTCTTCTTTTTCTTGAATGAAGATTGCTTATAATGCTATAATCTAAAAAATACCCAATTACCCTCCTCAAATTATCTTTCACTTCAATGTTGTTCCCCTTGTTGTTTTATCATGTTTCATGTCATTTGAAGGTTTTCCATAATAATTTTCAAAGTTTCTTTAGTATTTTCCATATGTGACTCGGTTTCCTATACTTTGGACTTATCTTGCAAAAAGTATGAGATACTAGGAGTTGGATATCCATAAAGGGCCTTAAATGGGGAAATTTTAGTAGATGTGTGATAGGTAGTATCATATTACCATTCTTCCTTGACTAACCCACTTCATCCATTAAGATTTCTTTTCTAAAGAGTAACATTGTAGATAACCTTAAAAACATTTGTTAACTATTTTTGTTTGACCATTTGATTGTGTTTGATATGTAGAACTCATGGCAACTAGTGTTTCTCCACTCATATTAAATAATTATTTCCAAAAGTTTCTTGTTACTATTACTTTAGGAAAACCATGAAGACTATGAATTTCTTTCACAGACACTTCTGCCACTTGGTTTGTTGTTTATGTACTTTGAGCTCTACAAAAAAAAATCTACAAAATTTGTCTATATAAATGACCACAAAAATGTAATACTTACCTTTATATTTCAGTAACCTTGTAATAAAGTCTATTGATATATCTTCTAGTATTTGAATATGTATGTGGAATGGTTGAAGTAACCCTAGAGATTTTACTATCTCTCTTTTATTTAAACCTGACCTTCTCTTACAAAATTTTGAATATCTTTCTTCATTCCTTCCAAAAATATATTTTTTGATCCTTTGAGATGTTTTAAGGAACCCTGCGTCCTACCATCAGAGAGACATGGGACTCCCTTAATATTTGTTTATTCAAATATGCTTGCATGCATAAAAATATTCTACATTTGCACCAAAGTATATCTCTTTCACTCCCAATGCTCCATAGAGTTCATCCCATTCTTTATAAATTTTAGTTTTTGTTTAGTACTATTGTCATTTTTCCATTATGGCAAGCTTCTTCTAGCCACCTAGGAATAGAAAATGTAATCGGATATAAATTTGAGGCCTCTTCTATTTTAGAAAGAGCATCATGTACTAAATTTTCCTTACCCTTTTTGCAGATTATCTCAAAATTAAAACTTTGCATTTTTTTTCCTCATTTTTGTTAATCTTCCAATGAAATCCATAGCTTCAAAAAATACTTTATGCTATCATGGTATATCTTGACTTTAAAGTACCTCCCAATGATATACTATCCCCATTTTTTATTGCATGTAATATTGCTTCCATTTATTTTTCCTACGTAGATTTCACCAAATATTTTCTTTGAATTCTTTGCTTTTAAAAGCCAATGATATCCCTTATTGTGTTAATGTTACGTAAATTCCTTGTCCTAGTGCCTCACACTCTACTATGAATGTTTTACCAAAAGTAGGTGCAACCGATGTTGGTGTAGAAGACATGGCATCCATTAAAAGAGAGAATGCCAAAGTAGCCTCATCATTCCATATAAATGATATTTTGTTCAAGAGATATGTGAGTGGACTTGAAATGCATGCATAATTCTTAACAAATTATCAATAATATCATGTAAGTCTAAAAAATCTTCTAAGAACCTTGATTTTCTTAGGAATAGGTCATTTTGTAATAGTTTGCATCTTTTGAGGCTCCAACTTCACTCCTTCCTTTAAAACAATATGAACCAAATACTCGAATTCTTATTTCCCAAAAGCACATTTGGATATTTTTACATAAAAATGATTGTTCTCAATAATTTATATAACTTTTCTACATGTTTAGTGTGGTATTCCCATGATTTATTATAAATATGTGTATTATCAAAGAAAACAAACACAAATTTTATAAGATGGGATCGTACAAAATTGTTCTTAAGTCGAGCCCGCCAGAATTCAAACGGTGATAAACCCTAATTCAAACCAAATTCGCGTTCCAAAATAGCCTACTGACGTCGGCCAATTTTGTGACGCGAAAACCAAATGAATTCCGCCCTAATCTTTTTTGGGTCCGAAGTTGGGCTGGCGTATGGAGAGAGAGTTGTGACGCGAATTTCTTATCAAATTCGCCCTAATCTTTTTCGGGTCCGGATTTCCATTGCGCGAGCGGCCCAAACAAAGATTCGCTCCAATCAATGTATGCCACGTGTCCTCAATCAAAACTTGCCCTACTCCTGGCTGCGGGTGCATTCGATGGCGTTTAAGGTGATGGGACATGGATGTGGCGATTTCATATCAATCGCATTAAGTTTTAATGATGTTCAATTAGCCGATATTTAAGTTCCAAGGTTTTCACATTAAATCGCATTAAGTTTTAACATTGTTCAAGATCGGACCTCCACTCCTGTTAGTGATTCCGCATGCTCCAATATGATCCGGCTTTCGGCTCTCATTAATGATCAGAGATTAATTATGATGGGCGTCCTTCGATTGCATTGCAGTCGGGTCGATAAAATTGCGTTTCGCTATGGTTTTTCAGACGAGCCGATTGTTGGGTTACACTGCCTGCTCATTGTGACGAGAAGGAGAAGTGGCCAGCTGAACTGCTGCTTAGACCTTGCTGCATATCTGCATTTCTCTCGGTCTGGTCTGTGTCTGTCTTCCTCTGTTTCTTGGAATTATGCTTCTTCGTCTCCTCTTGTGCCCACTGCTGAGACTGCACCCATGCCTCACTTGCGTCAAAGGATGTGTTGCCGCAGGGGGAGCACTAGAGGTCAACCCCTGCGCGCTCCCTCCAGCCCCTCAACTGAGTCGTCTTTCGGCCAGTCCAGTGATTATTACGCATGTCGCTATCCAAATACTAGGAGTGGGCGGGGTCGGGTTGTAGGATCTGGCCACCGTATGGATTCCCCTGCTCCTCGTTTCCCCACCGCTAGTTCAACTTCCCCCACGACGCGCACTGTGCAATTTTTCTTTAATTGCTCTCTCAACCACCCACGAATCACAGCTTCAGTCACTGTGGTTTTCCGCGAGGAGGCCCAAACGGAGGAAGAATGCACCCGTCCGGTGGGTTTGAGCTCGGAAAAAGCTGGCCAGCATTCGGGCCTTCAGGAGGGGAGTCGTGGCATGAATGTGGAGGTAGCACCTAGCAATCCTGGACCTTCCGAAGGATGGTGCCGAATCGTGGAGGAACCACCAGAGGAGTAGTTTGGTTAATTTGGTTTTCTTGCTTCGCAGGCCCACTTAATTGGGCATGTTTTAGATTATATTACTGTGTTGGACCTCTGTAACATTTTTGAATTCTGTAAACGTTCAAGACTGGTTTCCCCGTATGAGGGCAGTCTTCTTAATTTTTTGATTTTTCGATGACAAATTTTCCATGAGTCTGGGCAATTTTTTTGACTTCGGTGTAATTTTATTCCCACTGTTAATAGATTAACTTTACTTAGAAAAAAAAAATGTTGCCCTGTTTCTATTTTAAACCTGTTTTTTGAAATACAGAGCCATGTTTATATGATTGTTTATAGTCGAAGCGCTTTGGGGTGGTTTATTATATTGATATTTCATGATCGAATTATGTTCATAACAATTGGGAAAAAAAAAAATGTTGCCCTGTTCTATTTTAAACTTGTTTTTTGAAATACAGAGCCATGTTTATATGGTCTATGTATTATACTCTTTATCTGTATATCTACAGGAACCTTTTTGCTATGAACAGGGTGGATGTTGTAGCGGGCTACTAATGGAAACAAGCGAGCCTGAACCTTACATCTCGGATGCAACAGATGGTTACCAATTTTGGAATCAAGCAAGCCTGATCTTAAAAGCGAGCCTGGGTTTCTGCAGATGGTTTTTATTTCTGGGAACAAGTGAGCCAGAACATACAATCGACCCTGGGTTTATACATATTTTTGCTCTATCATGGATGCTTTTTGTGTGAGGCATATATCAACAGTACATGTCTCTGCACATTTCCTGTATCCACTTTATGATACTATTTTATGTGTTGACAGGTTATCACTCTACCTTCAAAACTAGCGATGTTGGTTTATTGATATGGTCTGATGGTATTTTTATATTTTGGACATATCACACTCCTCACATGATTAGTGTTTTTCTTTGTTCAAGGATTTTGGGTACTTTAATTTGTATTTGGAACAATGGACGTCGGTACTCTATCTGTTGTTTTACTATTCTACATACTGCTATTTCACTTTCTTATAGATGCCTCGGCATATTTGGATGCTTTCTCAGATTGTCGATAATCTCCATGTGGACCGTTACTGGGTTTTATATCATGTCCCTGTATGTGACATGGGGTATTTTTCTATCATTGTCTCGGGTGGGACTTCCACTTTTCTAGATGGATATTTGGGTTCCAATCTTCAGATGTGAAAATGTAATGACTTCATGGACTGTTTTACTTCATATAATATATTCAAAACAACGTTTTTTCTCTTGTGAAAAAAAAAATGATTAATGTTTATCACTCCGCCTTCAAAACTAGCGATGTTGGTCTATGTTGCTGGTTTATTGATATGGTCTGATGGTCTTTTTATATTTTGGACATATCACACTCCTCACATGATTAGCGTTTTTCTCTGTTCAAGGATTTTGGGTACTTTAATTTGTCTTTGGAACAATGGACGTCGGTACTCTATCTGTTGCTTTACTATTCTACATACTGCTATTTCACTTTCTTATAGATGCCTCGGGCATATTTGGATGCTTTCTCAGATTGTCGATAATCTCCATGTGGACCGTTACTGGGTTTTATATCAAGTCCCTGTATGTGACATGGGGTATTTTTCTATCACTTTCTAGGGTGGGACTTCCACTTTTCTGGATGGATATTTGGGTTCCAATCTTCAGATGTGAAAATGTAATGACTTCATGGACTGTTTTACTTCATATAATATATTCAAAACAACGTTTTTTCTCTTGGGAAAAAAAAAATTTATTGTTTATAGTCGAAGCGCTGTGGGGTGGTTTATTATATTAATATTTCACGGTCATTGGAACGCCCACAATTCATAACAAATATTGGAGATTTACTATCCTGTTTTAAAGTTTAACTCGTCGTCGGTATACCGATGCCTTGTAAGCGTCAGAATTGCGACAGCTTAAAAACATCGGAAGAGCGACAGTATAAAAACGTCGGACCACATTTCGTCGAAATTGCGACAGTTTAGAAACGTCGGAAGAGCGACGTTCAAAACGTCAGACCACATTTCGTCGGAATTGCGACAGTTTACAAACGTCGGAAGAGCGACGTCCAAAACATCAGACCACATTTTGTCGGAATTGCGACAGTTTACAAACGTTGGAAGAGCGACGTTCAAAACGTCGGACCACATTTCGTCGGAAGTGTGACAGTTTACAAACATCGGAAGCGCGACGGTTTGGGAAACGTCGGAAGAGCGACGCCTGTTTGGAAGCGATAGAAAAAGTTTCGGTAGTGCGACACTTTTTAAGTGCGTCAGAATTGTGACGGCATGGAAAACCACGTTTTTCCCGTCCTCGAACTGTCGCTCTTGCGACGACTATGTGTCGAAATAGCGACGAATTGGCCGTCGTAAATTCAGCCAAATTTTCTAGTGCCACATGGCCAGTGCCTTATAGAAGAGTCCATATGTGTCAAACTTCAAATCCAAATGTCCATTTAACACATCTGAACTTGGGAACATGTCTTTTCGATTATTAGAAAGTCATTCATTGATAAACTACCATCAGTTTCCCTATAAATTGAACACTCATCCTAATGCTAGGAAAGGAAGAAATTTGGTAAAGTTATGTTGTTGGATTCTCATTTGAGAGAGTGAAGTATTGATATGTTGTTGGTATGATGTTGGATGTGATGAGGTTGGAATGAAGCTGGAGATGGTTGGCAACAAATCAATCATTGGTTGTAACCTTCCCCTTCTACTCTTTAATAAAGATTGTTGTTCATTTTCCCATATATATGTCTCTATTTCTTGTGCAATGGATTCTTGAATGATATATGTATTTCATATGTAATCGATGATTGAGTAAGATAAGTAGATATCTGTATATTGCATGTTGTTTTTTGTTCTCTGTTTGTGTTTGCAGGAATCGACCTGGCGATTTGAGTTGGATTGTGATCGACGACAACGACAAAAGGAGAAGGAGAAGTGATTGAATCACAAGTAGGCTCCTTTACCATTCTATATATCTGTTTGTTTTAGAGAAAGTGATAATAATTCTTTCCTCTGTTGTTCTAAGTGACTAGCACCACACTTAGGGAATTTGGTTTATATGTAGATCACAATTCATCATAACATGTGTGAAAAATCATATACAAAAATCACATAATACCTAGGTTTTTATATGGAGGCTGTCGAGAATGGTCCACACACATTTGAGTGACCTCTATCAAGGATCACGTTTGCTCATCTTTCCTTATCGTGAAAGGTGGATTTGGTTTACTTCCCCAATGTATGCCCTTTACATATATCTCGTTGCTCAATTGCACCCTTGGGAAGTCTTGTAGAAATATATTGTGTGATCTTCAAAGCGCCATGGTGCAGATGGCCCAATATTTTGTGCCATAACTCACAGATGTCTCGGCTCTCTGCCTTCTCTTCTTCATCCAATTTGTAGAGGTTCTTTACTTGAACCCCAGTCTTCTTCACATGTCTCGTGGCTTTGTGATGAAGGAACGCCTTTCCTTTGTTAAGTATCACATCATAGCCATGATCTTCCAATATAGAAACTGGAACTAATTTATTCTTTAAAGTAGGAACATACATGAAATGTTTTAATGTGATAGGAGTACCAGAATCCATCTGATAGGTAATTGTACCTATGTCGATCACATTATACCTCTCGTCATCTCCCAACTCGATGTGCATTCGGAGATCCTTCTCCTCCAAGTTACTGAAGAATTCTTTGTTGACGATCATATGGAATGAATTTCCACTATCTAAGTACCACACCGAACCCATCACCGATGACACCATGCAAGCGATGAGAGTGAAATCCAACTCGAACTGTGAAGCAAGTGCTTCACCTGCTGCTCCTCCTGAGGGCTTCTTTTCGGTCTTCTTGTGCAGACACTTTGTAGCACAGTGTCCAAGATCATACAATGAATTTTATTTTTATATCTTTGAGAATTATCTCTTCCTACCCGCCTGACTAGAATCGGATTTGGAATGGGATGCCTCCCCTTTCCCTTTCTTCGCCTTTCCATCCAAGGCACAATTATCCTCATCATCATTCTTTGATGAGGATCCATCTCTGGTGTTCCATTGAATATCTTCTTGTACCAAGTCGAACCACAATCACTCACACTATGGTAGCTTCTCCCTCCCATTGAATGAATCCTGGTAGTTGTGTTAGCTCTTGGGAAGGCATAGAAGTTCTAGGCTCACCAAATAATTCTCAGCAACTGTCACATCAATACTTCCAATTTCATCTAGACATTGAGTGAACTTCGTCAAGTATTTTGGTATCTTGTCGCTTTTCTCCATCTTAATCTTTCTGAGCTTGTCCTTGAGTGCCAGCTTCCTGTGGCCACTGTTGTTGTGAAACTCATATGTTAAGGCCTTCCACATAGAAAATGGAGTTGCCTTTCCATGGAGGTTCAAGACAATATGATCTTGAACTCCTTCTAACAGAATCCTTCTCACCTTTGCTACATTCTTCTTCCATGCATCAATATTTTGAGCATCTGCTGCTGCAGGCCTGGGAATATCACTGTCTATGAATTCCTTCAACCTGTTGTCCTCCAACACTGCCTCCATCATTTCCTTCCAAGCTATGTAATTTTAACTAACCTCAAGGTCATATTTGAGTCTTAATCCATAGAAATACATCATGATCTGCTGCTGAACCTAAAGAATAAATCTGCAAATTCGATTCACCTGTTCAAAACAAACTCGTATTCTTCTCTGATATCATGATTCCTGCTCTAATACCATGTAGAAAATCCACGCAGATTCAATTGAACTTGTAATATGCTAAAACAAAATACTTGAATCTATTCTACAAATTGCATAAACCAATAACGATCGCACAATCACATGAACAAGAAAGAGAAAAAAATTCAATATCACAACACAAAGATGTATCTTGGGAAATCCTCAACTAAAAACCCTGCTATCTATATATTTCATTAAGTTGAGAATATGAAATAATATAATGCTTCTCTCATGTCTATCTCTCTTTGATCCCAACAAGTTTGGTCCAATACTTAACCAATTTCTCGCCTCTGGGTTGCTCAGCCTTGCTTACACATCCCTGAGGGAATTGAGCCCCTATTAAGTAGTAAATTTCCCATGATTGATTGCGCAATATGTCGAAGGCAACCTGTTGACCTCATGCATGACCTGTACAATTTTCTAATTATGCAACTGATACTATACTTCCCTTTAACTCCAATCTCAACTGGGTCTTCCTTAGAACTGACATGCAACAACTATTTAGAGTGAATTATCAGTTATCTTATTGATCACTGCATGTGAATTAAATTAGATTTAATTCACTGGACCTCTCATTAGCTCATCCATCAGTTATAACTAGTTAAACTGGTTTTAACTCAAATAATTAAGTTAAACAATTACAACTCAAAATAAACCGCAACTGGACCCCTGTAAAATTTTGAGTGAACTCTACATGCCTCCAGTTTGACCCCCAACTCGAATTGACTGAGCTAACAAGTCTTCCCAACTCAGTTAACTCATACAAGCTATCATGTGATGTGGAATTACAATTTACTTCTAATTTAATTAAGGGAAAATTAAATTAGAAGTCTCTTCTTTTTGCCAATTTCAACACACAAAGTATGTAATATTATCAAATCCTTGTATGACCTCAAATAAACACTGCGAGCCTGGTATGAGAAATTGACTGAGCATCTTCTAAAACTCAATTTCAAACACTATGCTCTTGCTGATGCAACTTTGTTGGTCAAGAAAGTTGGCAAAACATTTGTATATCTTGTGGTCTATGTAGATGATATTCTGATGACAGGGAGCAATGAAAATTACATTGCATCCATAAAGAAAGAATTGGGAAAAGGTTTTGAAATGAAAAATTTGGGATATGTTCACTACTATCCTGGTATTGAAGTATCCCAACATCTAAAATTTATATTCCTCTCTCAAAATAAGTACATTGGATATCTGTTGAACAAATTTGGCATGGATGAGTGCAATCCTTTGACTACTCCAATGGAATAGATTTTAAAGCTCACATTCATTGAAGGAAAGGAATTTGAGGGTGCAACAAAGTAAAAACAACTCGTAGGAAGTATTAGCTACATGATTACTACTAGACCGAACATTTCATTTGTTGTTGGAATCCTCTCTAGGTTTATGCAAAAGCCTTGTGAGGGTCATTGGTCTATTGCAAAAATAGTTCTAAAGTATTTGAAGTGAATTCAAGACTTTGGACTCAAGTATACACAGGTGGATGACTTTGGCTTGATTGGATACTCTGATTCAAATTCTGATGGAGATAAATAAAATGGAGTATCTACTTCAAGTTATGTAATGAGCCTTGGATCAAGATCTATCTCCTTGAGGTTACACAAACAACCAGTTCCAACATATTCGACAACTGAGGTAAAATATGTCGCAGTTGCGGAAGCAATGACGGAAATTGTGCGGCTCAGGAAAATTATGGGAGATTTGCAAGACACACAAGTGCATTCAACTCCTCTTTTGATTGAAAACACTTATGCAATAAAGTTGGCCAAGAACCCAAAGTTCTGTGATCAAACCAAACACATTAATACAAAGTATCATCTGATTCGACATTAGGTTGAGGCCAAGACTATTCACTTACGCCATTTTTCCACAAACGAGCAGATTGTAGACATCTTCACCAAAGCACTTAGAAGAGAAAAATTTGAAAGATTCAGAGTGATGCTTGGACTCACCAACATCCCTTCAAATTAAGGGGGGGAATTTTGACACATAATATTTGGGATTAGGAAATTCATGTAAATATTGTAAATAAGAAAATAACAAAGGTAAAGAGACATTGGAACTTGAATTCCAAGAGTCTCCCTCACAATGTATATATCAATAGTCTCTTAATGCAATCCATGCAATTCATTCAGAGTTACACAAACCAGACTTAAAAAATAGAATAACTTAATGGTTTGACAATTTAACCAGTTATGGTGCGCTAATAACCTTGTTTAAAGAAAAATAAATAAGGTGAATTGTTCAAGGATCAAACATGTGACCTCTTGCATACAAACTAGAACCAACTACAAACATGATTGCATAGTACATCATGTTATATCATGCCACGTAACTCGTTTTGATTTCAACCCATATACGAGTGCCACAAAATGAAGCCCTCCACGAACTTGCAACCATAGATTGACGGTCAATGTGTATAAGCCATATAACGAAAACCATGAAACTCCATGGGTTTGAATTCAGAACAAATGAAAACCATGAACCTCTGTAGGTTTGAATTAAAAAAAACAAAAACAAAAGCATGAACCTCTGCAAACCATAAAGCCACCATTAAATCACGTAAACAAAGCCAACAATCAAGGTGTATATCAACCAAAAAATGAAAACCATAAACTTCTAAGGGCCTAAACACAAAACAAATAAAAACCAAAAACTTGCACAGGCTTTAACTTAGAACGAAAGAAACCATTAACTTTCGAAAACCATAGAGCCAATGATCACGATGTGTAAGCCACAGACCTCTGCAAACCACAACACCAATAGTTAATGTGTGATTGAATTACAGTCTCAGTTAATGTTATCATGTCACAACGGGTCACACACACAGACATCTGTGTGTGTGTGTGTGTGTGTGAATGATTAGTTCAATCAGTTGGGCCTTAAGGCTGACCATACAACTTTTTAATGTAACCATAACTTAATTTCGACGCAATGACCCAAACTTACCCCTCATGCCATATGAATAGATCCTTGGGGGTAATTAGTCGACCGTGTGGTGATGTCAAAATGACATCATCATTGTACATGCCGCCCAGTGAGTGGTGCCATGTGTCACCTAAAAACACACTGATTAGTCACCCAAGCTATGATTCATCCCTACCACGTGGATGTTGGTGCTGAAAGAGGTGACTTTTTATGGACAACTCTAGTGCTTTCTCATTTAATTATCAACCCGGAGTAAGTCTTTTTATTCCAAGAGTGTTGGCACAATATATGCGAGTTAGTTCGTCTAACAGATGTTCCTTGTCACTCATGAGGAGTAATTTACTATCTTCCTAAGCTTGCTTATCCTACGAGGGGTGGATTCGATAGGTTTTTAACCTAAGATTGAGAAACGGGATTTTGCATTTATCTAATGGAATTAAATAGCAATTTAACTGAACCGAACAACAATCTAGAGAAATCAAGCAGACATTGAATTGAATTCGACAATCAACTAAACAACGATGGAATTGAATGGAACATCAGTCTAACTAAGCTAACCAGTAATGGAATCTAATTGAATTAGCAGTCTAGATAACTAAGAAATAATGGAACAACAGTATAACTATCTAAGCAGTAATGGAATAGCATGATAACTAAGTTGAACTGTAATCGAACAACGATATGACTGAAGCGAATTAAATAACTTGTACAACAAGTAATTAAGTAATTTTGCGATGGAGTTATCTTTATGACTTAATTAATCAACATTGATTGATGGTTGAATGCTTCTTTATGATAGAAGGAGAATGCAATTCATAAAGACAGATAATGCTGAAATCATCTTATTCTACGATCTGTAATTCAAATGCAATGGTATTAAAAGAACTGGAACTATCTATTGATAACAAAGCATTGTCGTAAGTCAGAAAATACGATTGCGACTATCCTACTGTAACAACTTAATTTCTAACAATCCTGAAGAAAGAGAACTGTATTTGTATTGAATGGAAATACACTTTAGAACTGCATCAGATTCTTAAGCATTGGTTCTGAAACTACACAAAGTATGAAAAGTTGCGTGGAGCTTCCAGAGGTTGGGCCCAGACCACTAGAAGCCCTAGCGTATTAAAAAATTCAAAAGATTATTGTTCAAAGCTCTGTATTACATCCAGCGATGTTACAAAAACACAATTAGACAGACTGTTTCTGATTTTTCTATTACAGAATGAAATTCCTGTCTTGTCTCTGACTCCCCTTATCCTCCGTCCTTTTCCCTTTTAAAGGCGATTTCAAAAATTTGAAAGTGTTTTCCAAATGACAGCCTGTTGCGTGTGGCTGTCGTTTGAGTTCTTGGGCTCGAATTCGTCTGTCTGCCTTCTGCCAACCGCTGGGAATTACTAGGATCTCACATGCTTGCATCCGTTGGTTGGCTTCCATTTCCTATTGGTCCAGCCATTCTGCCTTCCTGCATGCGGAGATAAGAGAAGTCAATTTTCTATTACAAAAACATCCTTTTCATCATTAGTCCAATTGTTCTCGTTTTCATAATCTTTTATTCTCTTTAATGTTAATATGAAGAGGGATTCCCCCGAAATTATAACATAATTTGAAGTACTTACAGGATGAGAATCATACCTTAATTTGGGCCCAACACACTCCCTTGCTTACCCAGTTACATGTCCTCATGCAAACAGATGATTGAGATGTAGTTGTGTTAAGGAGTAGGCAGGGTAGGCCTTTTCGTTGTATGCTCTAAAGCCTTGTTTTCATTTCATGAGTGCAAAGGCAGCACATGTGGCTCCTTTTGGTAATTCGTAATTGTGATTATAATCCTTGGGAGGATGCTAGAGGAGAGGGTTTCTGTATCTGCATCCCAACCAGGCAGGCCCCATGCTGTAGACTAGGCTGTTGTATGAAAGGAATTCGGAGGCAACAGCCTTGAAATTCCTGTAATTGAATGGCTCCCTATTCTTCACATTGTTTGTGGAGGCCATCCATCTTTTCTTGGCTGCTGCTAAGGCCGCTTCACGAATGTCCTAAAAGTATTCTCATGCATTTTCTTTATGGATGGGTCCCAGCCTAGTCTTCACACCTGGCCTTCTCATGAAGTTTTGTGCTGGATGATCAGTTGCAGGGGTTTCGTAGGCTCCCCCCTGACCCATAAATCTAGACTATGCTCTCTTTTCTGGAAGATGTCGTAGGCTTTGGCCCACCTGATCTGGTTTTTAGCAAATGAAAGGAAGGCTTTCAGTTGTACATCCCCTATGAAGGGGCTAGGGTTGTTGTTCGTGTCTTCTTCTAGGAAGAAGTTATGCATGTAAAGCTCACACAAGAGGTGTTGGACCTGCTCATCTTGATCGTTACAACATTGGAAAAATTCTTCTATGGTCCTGAAGGTAGTGGGTTTCCCTGCTCTGACAGCTTTAACTTTCAAGAGTAAATACCGCTCTGTTAGGAACAAGGCATAGTTGGTTGTCGGAGCTCTGCATGACAACGCATCATTATATAGAGAGCAAATTGTAGAGAGTTGCTTCTTAGCTTGGTCTAACTGCTCTTGTACCACTTTAACCTTTGCCTTATCTCCTCTAAGGTGGGCGAATGTCTCATCTTCTGTGATGGAGAGGTCAGTGAACTTCTTTTGTAGTGCCTGATATTCTTGTAATGGCACCACCTCCTTCCTGCACTGTGAGAGTTCATGCCCCACTTGCATTAGTTCATTTCGTAATCTCTGGTTGGCATCTTTCTCTACTAGATGGGCATAGGCAGGGGCTTCCTCTGTTTGGGTCCCCTTTTTCTCTATAACCTTCTGCTCAGTTTGGGTGGAGGCTTCGATGATGTTTGCCAGTTCTGTCTCTACTTCAGCCTCGGTGGTGTCTACTAGGTTGGTCTATATTTCAGTTTCAGTAGTAGTTATCAAATTGGTTTGTATTCCAATTTCCATGGTGTCGACTAAGTTAGTTTGAATTTCGCTTTCGACATTATTCATTGGTTTTGTTTGAGTTCCTGCAATAGAGGTTTCTGTCCTTGGCTTCCGGGTCCTTCTTTCTTTCTTCAGTTGTTTCCTCAAATATTTTACCATTTTTTTCAATCTCTTGCAGGTCCTTCTAAGTTTCTCCCTTCTCCTTTCATCTGAATCTTCACCTGTTCTTATTTCAGCAGGTGATAGGGGAGCGAAATTCCCTTTTTCAGGGATAGTGTCTAGAATGGTGTTTCTGATTATTTCTTCAGAATTGACCTCAATGTGAGGGTCCTGACTAGGAGGAGCAATGCTACCTCCTGGTGAAAAATGGGTTGTCTCTGTGTGTGTGCTCTGCCCCACAAGGACAGTGTCACCTAAATAATCTTGTGATTCCAATCTCTCCCCTGCATGTCCATCACTATACACTTTGTAATTAGCAATAGGAGACAGAGCATCATCATCTCGTGGTTCCTCTTGGTCAGGTAGGATGTTAGTGTGACCAGAGCTGCCCGGGGTGGCGGTTTTATCAAAAGGTTCCTCTTGCTCCCCTGCTTCCAATGGGTTTCTCAATTCATAGTTTGTCCTTATTTGTCCTAGGACTCGAGCCATTTCCTCCTCGAATTCTTGCAAGTGTGCATGGGATGGTTCTACTTCCTCCATGAGGTTTGAGGTTCCTTGGGGTGTCCTCGGCCGTTTTTACCTGCTTTGCTCTGACGTTGAGGTTAGTTTTATTTTTCTTCTTGGAGGATTTACCCTAGGGGGCTCAATTTCGGTTCCATCAGGGTTTAGTTTTGGTTCCTGTGCCTCGGGGTTGACGAAATTATCCCATGCTATATGATGCCTATCTAGCTCATGAATGATGATTAGTTTTATTATGCCCTAGTGACTAACCACTGCTTGGGGATTCTTGGCTTTCCTCAATCGAACAACAGTATCATGCAATACAAAATTCAAAAAGGTAGGAAGATTTTTTTATTTTTTTTTAAGTGCAGCTAAAAGTTTGAGTTGTCGAGGTTTTACCACATCCTGACGTTCTTTGCATGTAATAAACTTATGGATGAATTCCTCCAGCTCCTACCATGGCTGGTGTAAAGAGGCAGGGTTAATCCCTCTCTTTTTTCGTTCCAACGGTTCTTCCGGGTCCTGGTATGTTGCTATTGCTTCTCTCAGGAGGAGATGCTTTTCTACCCATCTTTCTCCTTGTGCTAGTATTCCAGAAACTTTTGCAATAATTCCCTCTGTAACTGATATAGTTCGGCTATTAACTCTGGTTTTCCCTTCCTACAGATTTTGCAGAAATTCGATTGCAATTCTCGTGTTGGATCCTTGTAGTTTGTGTACATATGTCAGCCATCTGGCTCGCTGGAGGATGGCACTCGCTGCCTTCTGAAATTGGAAAGTTTGCAGACTCCCTTCGAAGGGTATTTCCCCCCATAACTGATATGCTTGTTTCCTCTGATTACTTTTTCTTCTTGGATCTGTTGTTTCGACTGGATGTTGTCTGCAAGAAGAAAAGAGATTGCAGCTATGCGTAGATAATCTTGATGCCTTAATTGTAGTGTTCCTCTGGTCTTATTGATGCATATGACAAGATTTGTGCAGGGATTTCACATGCTTGCCGAATTATGGCCAATTACACCCCCTCCCTCGAATAAAGGGTGCCCACGCCCTCAAGTACAGGAGAGATTTGGTCGCTTATGAATGCAAACAAGGGAATGTCAGAATTTGGTAATGATAATCTGCGTGTGAAGGATCGGCGGTTGAGTAATTACTACATATGCGGTAAAAAGGTCAGATTTAGAAGTTTCATAATTGTATATTGTGCGGAAGTGACCAAAAAGTGAGAGGAAATAGCATAGCCGTTATTGTGATATGATGTCCTTGCACGAGTGAAAAGTTATGACGAAAGCAAGACTGAGTCAAGTAATGATTGGTGTTGTCATTCCGAAGTTCAAAATATGTAAGCATATCTTTGTTAGTTATTCTTATGGTAAGTCATGATTGTTACTAATTCGAGTAATAGCTTTGTGGTTGAAAAAAATGGAAGACAAGGTGTATATAAAAGCAATTGGCTATTGAAGAAGCATTCTTTCATACCACAAGAAGAGCCACTGTTGCCAGCAGGCATTCATAGCCTCAACAGGGTTGCTATTTTAACCCGAAAAATGAGCCAAGATCCTTATGTAAGAATAGTTGTTTTGCCAATTTTATGGAGAGATCACCATGCTGGTATAGTGGCCAGGTAACCATGGTGCCACTCACTAGAGTTGTAGCAAAGTGATCAAGCTGGCTCGTGATGAGACCTCCTGTCCTTCAAGTTATTAAGAAGGTCATTACCCTGGTGTGGTGGCCATAATGGGCATGTCAACTGCTACACTCTTATGAACATGGTAGGCTGGCTCGTGATGAGACCCCCTATCCTCTCTTAACATTTGCATGTAAATGTAGTACTTCCTTTTGAATTGTAACATTTTGATCTATAAGGAGGTCAATGTGCTGGTGTGGTAGCTAGATAGTCACAATGCCATTCACTAGAATTGTAACGGAGTGATCAGGCTGGCTCGTGATGAGACCTCTTGTCCTTCTAGTAGATGAGAAGGTCATTACCCTGGTGTGGTAGCCATAATGAGCATGTCACTTGTTAAATTCTTATGATCATGGTAGGCTGGCTTGTAATGAGACCCCCTATCCTCCTAAAGATTTGCATGACACATAATGATTGTTAAGGGAGGCTCATTGACTCCTTAAGAGTGAGGGATGGTGAAAGAAGTGGAAAAAAAAATGAATACCATTGATACCCCTTGTTCCATTTCTTCATGCTGTAGGGACATATTACTCGAATAGTGCAAAAAGACATATCATCATAAGGTCCTGAATTGTTTGATATCATATTTGAACTATGGGTTACTTAGCCTTTCATTTCATGTGTGCATAATGTTAGCTTCCTGTTTAAGCATTATAGTGCCAAAGGGTCATCATATTTGTAATTTTACCATTTTCCCTCTCTCTTCCAACTACCATTCCCTACTCAAAGTTACTCAATTATAAAAATAATGGCTATTTGAGTTCGTCGGACAGCAGTTGTTCAGAGATTGAGCAGCAGTTGTTCAAAGATTGCTCAGTATTAAAAAAAACGCTAAAAAACGGTTGTTGAATTCGAATGAACAACAGCCGTTCAAAGATGGAATAACAGTTGTTCATGAATTGAACAGCAAAATTAAAAACATAGCAAAAATCTGTTCAATTTGGTTGAACCGCGGCCATTCAAAAATTGAACAGCAGCTATCCACGAATTGAACAGCAAAATTAAAAACATAGCAAAAAGTTGTTCAATTTGGTTGAACTGTGGCCGTTTGAAGATTGAAAAATAGTTGTCCACGAATTGAACAACAAAATTAAAAACACAGCAAAAAGTTGTTCAATTTGGTTGAAACGCGGTCGTTCAAAAATTGAATAGCAGCTGTCCACGAATTGAACAACAAAAATAAAAACACAAACGAATAGTTTTTTAGCTTGACTGAACAACAGTTGTTCAAAGAATGAACGGAAGCTGTTCACAAATTGAACAACAAAGTCAAAAAAAAAAACCGTAAAAAATGACTGTTCAATTTTGGTTGAATCAGCGACCATTCAAAGATTGAACAACAGTCGTTCCAAAATTGAACAGCCAAAAAAAAAAAAAAAAAAACACTGCAGATGGCTGTTCAATTGAGCGGCAGCCATTTAGAGATTGAACGATAGTTGTTTGTGAATTAAACAACAAAAAATAAAAACACAGTCACTGGTTGTTCAATTCAACCAAACAACAGGCGTTCAAATTTTGAACAGTAGCTATCCATGAATCAAACAGCAAAAATGAAAAAGACATAGCAAATGGACGGGTGTTCAATTGAACAACAGTCGTTCGAAGATAGAATAGCAGTCGTTTTCGAATTGAACAGCAATAAAAACACAATCTTACAAGGAAAATGAATTGAAAATGGGAAGAATGTACAACAAGACAAAACAATTATGTACATTATTTACAAGTGATGTTGTCAAACCTCTAATGTACTTGAGTTTGTGGGGTTGTCATCCCCTTGCACCACAACTTGGATGGTGGGATCGTTTCGTGCCTGTTGACAGAAATATTATTTTATGAGAGGTTTGCGATAGAGGCATACTCTGTGCCCGTTAAATCGAAATGTTGAACCATACCCATCTATGGTGGTCAAGGTGAGGGTACCATTGCTATGTACTTCCTGAATCTCATATGGACCGAGCCACCTTGTTTGCGGTTTTCTTGGAAAGTCTTGGAATATGGAGTCATAGAGGAGTGCAAAATCTCCTTTTTGAAATACCTTCCTCTTTATTAGGTTGTCGTGCCACTTGGATCGTTGTTGTTGAATGATCGTTGTGCGTTGTAGTGCAAGCAGTCGAATTTCATCCAGTTCATTTATTTGCTGGAGTCTTTTAGCTTGAGCTTATGTTAAGTCCAATCCCACTACCTGGGTTGTTCTCAGAGTTTTAATTTCGAACTTAATAGGGAAGATAGGTTCTCTCCTAAATACTAGCTGATATGGTGAATATCTAGTGGTATTTCGCTAGGTTGTTCGATAAGCCCATAAGGCTTATGGTAGTCTAGTGGTCCAGTCCCGGCGGTGTGCTGCTACTGTCTTGGTAAGGATTGCCTCCGGGACTTTGTTAGTGCTTTCGACTTGCCCATTGGCCTGCGGGTGGTAAGGAGACGTGACTTTGTGAATGATATGGTGATTTGTTAAGGTAGATGTGATCTTATTTCCTGTGAATTGTGCCCCCCCATCGGTTATCACTTCCCTTGGCAAGTCGTATCATATGAATAGTTCAAAGAGAAACTTAATTACTGATTCTTCCGTGGCTCTTGACAAGGCCATTGCTTCCACCCATTTGGTGGCATAATATGTGGCAACTAATATGTGGGCTTTCTGGTTTGATGGTGGGTTGAATGGCCCAACGAAGTCCTACGCCCATTGTTCAAATGGTTCCACCACCAATTGTGGTTGTAGCGACATTTCATCAGCTTGGCTTGGGCGGCCTATTGTTTGGCAGCTATCGTAGGCCTAGACATACTTCTTTGTGTCTCTGAAAATCATAGGCCAATAATAGCCTAATTGCAACACTTTATGCCATGTCCGTCGTTCTGCGAAGTGGCCACCACAGGGTTCATCGTGACAGGCCCATAAGATGTCATAGATTTTGTCTTCCCTTATGCATCTGCATATGTGCATATCGGCCCCTGTATGGAATAGGTATCCTCCAATCCAAGAGAATCTTGCGCTGTGCTGTACAATCAATTTTCATTCTCTCTCCGTTAAATGTCTAGGTAGCTTCCCCACTGCCAGATAATTTGCCACATTTGCATACCATGGTGTTTTGACTACTACAGCAAACATGTGTTCGTCAGGGAATTTATCGTCAATTGTTAGTGTGTCGTCTGTCCTGGGGACTCTGGACAGGAAGTCTACGACCAAGTTTTCCTTCCCTGGATGGTCTTCAATCGTTATATCGAATTCGTGCAACAAAAGTAGCCAACGAGTTATTCTCCTATTCGTGATTGGGTTATTAGCTAAATATCTAATATCAGAGTGGTCAATGTACAGGAACCCTTGATATCCTGTTATGTAGTGCCTGAATTTATTGATAGCATAAATGACAGCCAGGAATTCTTTTTCGGTCACTATATAATTTAAATTGGCAGGAATAAGGTTTTTGCTGATATAATAAATAACATAAGGCTTTTGGTCTTCTTCTTGGCCAAGGAATGCTCCTATTGCTGTATCAGAAGCATCGGAAGAGATGTGAAAGGGCAGCTTCCAGTTAGGACCTCGCAAAATTGGTGCTGTTGAGACCAACCTCTTCAAGTCTGTAAAAGCGGTGTCACATTTTCCAGTCCAATGGAATTCAACATTCCTAGTCAATGCATACAGAGGTGCAGCTATCTGCGAGATTTTTTTTATAAATCTACGACAATATCCTGCATATCCCAGAAAACTGCGTACCTATGTTTGTGTACAAGGTGTGGACAACAGAAGGATTAACTCTATTTTAGCCGGGTCTACCTGTATTCTAGCTGCAGAAATGTAGTGACCTAGGATTACCCCCTTAGTCATCATCATGTGGCATTTTTCATTGCTTAGACATAGTATAGTAGTAATACATTGTTCTAACATTTTTCTAATGTTTCTAGAACTTGATCAAAGTCTTCCCAATAGGGTGTAAAATCATCTATATAAATTTCAAGTCCTTCATTTATTAAGTCAGAAAAAATGCTAATTATGGCTCTCTGAAATGTTGTTGGGGCATTACGTAATTCGAACGGTAAAACTCTGTAAGTGAAAGTGCCCCATGGGCAAGTAAAGGTTGTCTTATCTTGGTCTTCGGGAGCTATTTGGATTTGATTGTATCCGTTGAATCCATCAAGAAAAGAGAAGAACCATTTCCCAGCCAATGTGTCAAGGACTTGGTCAATGAAGGGAAGGGGGAAATGGTCTTTCTGAGTTGCTTTATTTAATTCTATGTAATCTACGTAGATTTTCCACTTCCCATTCTTTTTAGGGACGACCACCAAACAGGAGACCCATTTGCTGTCTGAGATAGGATAAATGAAATTTACATCTAACAGTTTTTGCAACTCCTCTTTTACAATCTCTTTTAAATGCGGGTTTAGTCTTCGTTGGGGTTGTCTAACGGGGTACATTTCCCTATCAGTATAGATGTGGTGCGTGCACAGTTGTGGGTCCAAGCCCTTCATGTCTTGGTAGTTCCACACAAATGCACCTTGGTGCTTCTGGAGGAATTTTATGAGTTTCTGCTTTTGGTTGTCATCCAAGCTGCCATTAATACTCCAGACCTTTCCTGGTTTGATCTCAATAGATATGTTGTTACGAACAACGGTTATGGAGATATGTTGAGTCTCGAAGTCCTCCACAGGATCCTCTTGATCTTCATGTTCGAGGACTGTTTTCATCATTTGGAATTTCATATTTTCAGGCTTGGGCGACTGATTCATAAAGTTATTAATCACATCATCTTCAGTTTGATCCTTGAATTCGAGGGCTTCTACTAGTGTCAGAGGTGGAGGGATGTTTTTCTCCCAATATGTATCTGGGTGTTTGTGAATTTTTATTGTGGGCAGACTTGGTTTGGCAGGTGGATAAATAATGATATTTTTTATAGAGTCGCCTCTAGTGATAGTCATACTACCTGCTCGACAACCTATGTAAGAATCTGCTGTGGCCATCCAAGGCTGCCCAAGAATCAATGGGTGCCCTTCCATCTTGTTTTTTGGATTAATGACTAAAAAATCAGCTGGGTATTCCCATGAGTCCACAGAGGCCATGATGTCTTGCATATACCTTCCGGTCTGATAACAGATCTGTCAGCTAGTTCCAGAAGTGTGGCCGTAGGTTCTAACGCTGATATGCCCAGTTTTTTGCAAGCTCCTGTAGTTAGGATGTTAATGGCTGCCCTTAGGTCAACCAATGTGTTTGGAAATGAGTGTCCAGAAATTTGCACGGCTACAATGGGGTTTCTTGGGTCTTCATATTTTACAGGTGGTTCCCTACCTAACAACAAGTTAGATAGCGTTCCTACCACATGAACGGTGGGTGCAACCATTGTTTTCTTAATTTGTTTTTTTCCACATAATTCTTTGATTGTCTTTGCATAGATGGGAATGTCTTGGATGGCCCGGAGAAGAGGAATTGATACAAAGGTCTCTTAATTTCCCCAGGATGTCAAAATCTGGAGTGGTTATAGGTTTGGGTAGGTTTAATCTCTTAGGAAATGGAGGCGGAGTCACCCTAAGTTCTTAAGGTCTTTGTTGATCATATTTCCTTATCTTTACCTATTTCTGTTATATTCGTTAAGTTAGGCTCTGTGGATGTTTCAACTTGGGACTGAGGTGGAGTTGTGGCCTCTATAGGTAATATGGTATGTCCTGATCTTAACCTCAATTTGTTGCACTGTTTCTTTTCGACATTGGGTTTTGGATTTTTTATGATCTGAATTAGTTGAATCGGTCTGTTATTGGGATTAGGATTGGGTTGGGCTGGAAATTGAGGGCATATGGCAGGCTGCTGGTTATGCGGAATTGGGTAGGGAGCTGGCAATTATTGGGTTCCTGCTCCTATAGGCAGATTGGCCATTCCCGTAGGTCGCTGCCAATTCCAATTGGTGTTTTGAGTAAGAGGGTTTGGCCATTGGTTTTGATACGAGACATTCCACCAATAAGGGGGAGAGCTAGGGAAGTTTTTCCAATTACTCCCTGATGGAGGTTGCGTAGGCCAAGGTGGCATAGGAAACACTTGGGAAGGGATTTTGAGTCTGCCAAGTTGTTGCAGGGTTTTGCTAACTGAACTGTGGCAACAGAAAGTATTGAGGCAGGTCTTGTGGTATGCTAGGTCGTGCTTGCCATTGCCGATGTTGATTCATTAAATAAACTGGCTATGTTTCTTCTTTTGCTTCCTTGTAGACGGATTTCTGCCCGGGAAGTGAAGGACACTGGTTCGTAGTATGATCCTTAGTGCAGATAGCACAAGTCTAGACCATGTCTAAAGGGCACTCCCTCTAGCTGTGCTTCTTCCGACATCTTGGACAAAATATGGCCAGGTTTTGTTCAGCTATAGCTTGTTTCTGCTTGGCTTGTAAAACATCAAGTTGTGTTGTCAAAGTAACCAGGATGTCAGTTTTGAAATTTTCTAACAGATTTCCAAATTATGCTCTGGTTACATTGCCATTGGTCTGCTTAAGATCCTTCATCATATAATCACGCACAACAGGTCCATTGCGTGAGCTACCCTGGGAGCATCTAATACATAAGGAAATAATCTCGTCGTATTCTTCCTGGTAAATATCTCCCTTCCCCATTATGTTAAGCATCTCAACCCAGTCTTCCTTCATCCCTTTAAGAATTATGGCTTTTAAAATGTCCTTGGATAACGTGGTATATGGGGATCTTTGTAAATTGTATTGAAATCTTTCTACGTATTCCTCTAATGTTTCATTGTCTTTTGCAGACATGTTAAAGATTTCATCTTTTAGGTCTCGGGTTCGAAAATAGTCTTGGTGTTTGGTAAAAAAATTATTCTTCATTTGGTCCCAGTTGTTTATAGTTCCCCCCTCCTAATCCCACGAACCAGCGGAGTGCAGTTCCTTTTAAGGTAGAGGGGAATAGTTTTAGTTTATGGGGATCGGTGGTGTAGTCATATCCTCTGCATAAGACATCAAATTCAAATAGGAATGAATCAGGATCTTCTGTGGTTAACCCATGAAATGTGGGGATGTTGTGCAAGGGAATGACTTTCATAGGGGAATTGGCAGCATGATCAACAATAGGGTATTCTAATGTTGATGTCTGCCTTTGATTATGATTTTGATTATTTTCCATCTGATCAAAGAGGTGCCAGAAATCTTCGGGAACTTCTTGATCTGGAGGAGATATTCTAATAGGCTTGGGAGGTGAATGCAGTGGGGGTTTTACAACACTTCCCTGATCTGGGATCCTAAGAACTTATGTTTTGACCACCTCTTTAGGGGACTTAGGTTATGATATTTCTATGTGAATTCCTCCACCAGTTTCTCCCCCTCCTTCTTGTAGGTTGCAAGAGCCTCCCTCTCTTGAAGGGCCAGTGCCTCTACGTATGACAGTCTGCAAGCTTTGCTTGGACCCCTCTGTGTCGCAGTGAATCTCGGCGTAGGCTACATATGGTGAGGCTGCCGTTTGAGGGAGTGCATTAGGACTTTGAATGGAAACATTTTTGGGTCCTATAGATGCCTATTGATAACAAAGCATTGCCATAATTCGGAAAATACGATTGCGATTGTCCTACTTTGAGAACTCAATTTCTAACATCATGAAGAGAGAGAAATATATTTGTATTGAATGGAAATATACTTTATAACTGCATCAGATTCTTAAGCATTGGTTCTGCAACTACACAAAGTATGAAAACTTGCGTGGAGCTTCCAGAGGTTCGGACCAGACCACCAGAAGCCTTAGCGTAGTAAAAACTTCAAAATATTATTGTTCAAAGCTCTGTATTACATCCAGTGATGTTACAAAAACACAATTATACAGGTTGTTTATGATTTTTCTATTACAGAATGAAATTCCTGTCTTGTCTCCGACTCCCCTTCTCCTTCGTCCTTTGCCCTTTTAAAGGCGATTTCAAAATTTCGAAAGTGTTTTCCAAACGACAACCACGCGCAGCAAGCTGTCGTTTGAGTTCTTGGGCTCGAATCCGTCTGTCTGCCTTCTGCCAGCCACTGGGAATTACTAGGATCTCACATGCTTGCGTCCGTTAGTTGGCTTCCGTTTCCTATTGGTCCAACCATTCTGCCCTCCTGCATGCGGAGATAAGAGAAGTCAATTTTCTATTACAAAAACATCCTTTTCATCATTAGTCCTATTGTTCTCGTTTTCATAATCTTTTATTCTCTTTATTGTTAATATGAAGAGGGATTCCCCCGAAATTATAACATAATTTGATACTTACAGGGTGAGAATCATACCTTAATTTGGGCCCAACAGTGGCAGTCATCCGTATTGCCACGTCGCCTTGTGGACGTCATCATGCTGACGTATTGTGCTATAATGAGACCATGCTTGACTACTGACATCATCATCAAGTTGACATGTCAAGCCTATGTGGGGGCGTGCATATTGTTAACTAGTGTGCAAGTTCGCGCTTTGTTCGCCATAGATCTTCTTATATTCATTCACAACCTTTCAATCTACCAGAAAATGTGCGATATTTAATTTGCTAAATTGTGTGGCAAATCCATGCATCATGTATCATATTTTACACCACAAGATCATGAATTTTAACAAATTTGGTGTTTTTCATAGTAAATTTGGTGTTTTTGACTTCATTGCAGTCGCTAACTTCAAACTGACAATTCTTCTCATTCAAGAGGTGTTTGACAAAGTGTGATATATTGTTGGAAATGTAAGAGAGTACTATCCAACTATACCCTCCATAGACTCATTTGGACACCATAACTTCAACGAAAACTCAATAAAATTCAAGCCACATTGACATCATTTGATGAGAGCATGTCAAGAGATCGGACTATCATGCTGCTTCCTTTGATTCATTAATGACACTATTGCTTCCTTAGACTTTCCCTTTGACATCAATGACACTTATTGTCATCAATGACTACACTATGTCCAACAAAATCGACTACACTCACTGAGCCATGAATCTGGAAATAAAGTGCCATTAAGACCCATTATCCCCTGTACTTTGTCTAAGTACAAATCATCTCCCAAATCTCACTTCTCCAGTCTAATTTCAACACACCACACGCCAAATGAGCTAGAGAAATATCAAAATTCATCTTCGGACTATACGTTCCACATTTGTGCAACTGATCTATTAACTCGTTCATCCTCGAACATCTTCCACGTTTCATAATGGCATGTGCATGACCTAACCTTCAATTGGCTGCCACATGGGATACCAAACTCATAAATTTGCACATCAAAGCTACGAAGGGGCTTTAAACTTTGAAGTTCATTTATTCTTATTATTCCTTGAGCTAATGAGGTGCTATATTTATCTAAGGAATCAACTAAAGAGTTGTGTCATCTCAATATGTGGTGAACCTCATAATAATTTAACGATTTCAAAATCCTCCAAATCTTATTAAAGATCACCTTTAGGCCCATATCTTTTGGAACATTCTCCTTAATTAAGTTATGAATTATGATATGTAAATCTTTGATAACCAAAAAAACCTAGTAATTTGTCTTCCTGAGCAATTATTAATCCCTGAAGAAGGACATAGACTTTAACATGATTATTTGAATGATGTCCTCGACCCCGAGAGAAGATTGATTTTATTCTTTCACTCAGGTGGATTTTATAATACTTTTAATTAAAACTAATCAAACATATATATTTATTATTGTTTCAATTATAGTCAACATTGTTTCTTTATTTAGTGAATATTTTATTTTTATTTTAAAAATGACATCTATCAACCCCTGATTAAACATAAACATCTCTCAAATTAAATTGTAAAAAATACTTTTAACCTTTTATATATATATTAAATTAAAAAATTATATATATATATATATATATATATATATTTAAAAGCATTTAAAGTTTTTTTTTTTAAATGAAAATCAATATAATAATATTTATAGTCAATTATCATTATCACAATATTTCTCATCACTATATTAATAACACTTAAATAATCATTATAATAATATTTCTCATCACTATATTAATAACACTTAATTAATCATTATAATAATATTTCCCATCACTATATTATTAACACTATTTTTCATTATCATGTCACTTAATTAAACCTTGAAAAATTCAAGCATTCTAAATTATCACCCAAAAAAACCATTAACTCAATAATATCAAATAATTATTTATTTATTTATTTAAAAAACCATTAACTCAATAATATCAAATAATTATTTATTTATTTATTTTTTATTTTTAAATTTGATCCTCTCTCCCTTTTAAGGAATTCAAAACTAACTCAATCAGATAGCCGACACTGATATTCTCTCCCCTTACAGTGATTTCAAAACTAACACAATGAAATAGCCTACGCTTACATCAGACTTGCCCTCCGTTTCGCGGGCACTAATCAATGGCAATGGAAAAGTAATCGTCAGTCCAGAAGTCGCGGGAAAGCAAAGTGCACTCAGTGCCGAAAGAAGGAAGCTTGTGTGGCTTTTATTTTTTTAGGTTCCTGTGGGTTTGAAACTTAATCGATTTAAAGAGCCAATCAAGATGAGGAGTAGCCGCTTTGGTATTTACATTTATCTTCTGAGAAGTCGACATCTTCCTGCACTATATTCAAATGTGAGAAACATGGCAGGAGAATCCGGTGGTCGAAAACGTGAAATACGAGCTTCTGTACCGTTGCAATTCGAAGTTCTTAAAGGTTTATTTATTTACGTTTAAACAAATTTTATTTTAGTAGTGTTTTTATTGAAAATAAACTGTGTCTCAGCTTTATAGGGCCCAGACACAGAGTTTAAAATTCTAAGCCCAGAATTATGATTCAGAGGCGGACTTGAAAGAAGGTGAAGACGAAGCAAGGATATACAGTAGTTCTGATTTTCAGGATCACAGGGGAATGCAACTGGTTTTTCTGGGCACCTCGTCAGCGATTCCCACCATTAATAGAAACACTTCATGTGTTGCTGCGAGACTAGGTACGGCGCTATTTGCTGAACTTTCTTTTAATTACATATATGATTTTTTCCTTTCCTGTTTATGTAGAAACAATCAGGATACATTCATTAATGTCTTTATGATTGACATCACTAGGATGTCTAGTGACTAATAAAACAGCACTAAGGCCATTAAAACCTAGTGAAGACAAGAGGCAGGCATTTACCCATAGATCATCAACGAGAAGACAAAATCACCTCATGGATGCATCATTATCAACAACATCAGCATTTGCCCCAACACGGGGACACACACATATATGATTTTATTAAGAATAAGGTCTCATTTCGGAGACTTGCAGGTACATCACAGATATAACATGATTTCCATTTTGACTCCAAACAGGGCTTATACGGACGGCCCTTTTTTTTCTTTTTCTTTTTCGCTACAGTGTCACTGGATTATATACATAGCATAGACCAACGACAAAATATGGCTTAAACATTGTCCTTAAAACAACAGTTGCCATATATAATCTCCAAAATTGGAGACATTCCAAAAATTCCACATCATATAGAAAGTACCAGCATAGATATAATTTTAACAGATTGACAGATAAACATTGGCATTGGGTCATGCACCCTTTTGGTGCTTTTTTGACTTGGGCCACTTTCATCCTCGATAAAGACTGGTGGCTGCTGGTTGGACAGGGAGGCATTAATGTCAATCAGTCAGGTACAGATAGGTTGCTTGACTGGTTTTTCTCTTGTTTTTCTTTATCGATTTTTTTATAATGGTTGACCGACTTTTCCGTCAAGGGCAATAGATTTTTCCTCATACCTAGCATATCGGGAGGTTATTTTCATCTCTCTCTTTCAGATGTTGACCAAAGTCGCAGATAGCATAGTAAATATTTTCCACTGTAATTTCCAATGGTTTCGATGGTGTCGAGGTCTCCTTGAGGAGGTTAGAGGCTGGTCTGACTGCTTCAAAAAAGATTTAAACGATTCTTTGTGCTCAAATGGGTTGTCCTGTTGTGCTTCTGCTCTAGCTGCAACCCTAGTGCACGGTCAAACTCTCCTACCTGAGTTGCCTATGCTTGCTGAATCAGAACAGAGAGAATTCATACAAACCTGAGTGATGAGGGAACTAATGCTAACTGGACTGATGAAAAGCTCGATTGGTCATACTGAATTTACCCAAATTCTCCGTCTTAAGAAGCTTATTGCTTCTGTTGTTGAATAGCATTGAAGTTATTCTTAATAATCTTTGTCTTGCAAAACTCGGGTGTAGCGGTGCCTTATCCCAAGGAATCAGGCTTTTTGGAGACACAGACTTCATTAAATGCAAATCATAGGGATGTCTACTTGTCTGGAACACAAATGGAGAGAGGTGACATTGTCATCAACCTAGTCAACTTCTGTTTTCAGTTATTAAATTCGGTCAATGTGTAATCCACTTCAGCCCAGATGTGGCTATCTTGTGTGGTGACTGTTCTATTTGCCGACCAATTCACTTTTGCTTGGCCAATCTCCTTATGTGGCCAAATTAGTATTCCTCCAATGCTCCAATAGCTTCTTTGGCCCATTTTGAGTAGCTCAATAGATCCCATGATGCGTAGATTTCCTATTTAGAATGTCAATAATCAGTTTTGAATCACCTTCAAAGCAAACTTTTTAAAAACTTGTTAGGAGGGGCCTCTTTAAGTCCTAGGACAATGACCTCAATTTTTCCCTCATTATTTGGCCCTTTACCTATGAATTTATAATATATGCTCTTATAATGTACCCATAATGAATCTTGAAAATCCCTGTTCCCTACAAGCCTCAGACTTCCCTTGGATGCCCCATCAAAGTGTACCTTGACCCATCCTTGCAGTGGTGGTGACCATGTTTCCGTGGCCCTTTCAAGGGTTATCTATTGTCCTTTATTGGACTAGTCTTTTGCTTGTCCATGAAAGTCTATTTTACTTGAATATCTCACTATGTAGGTTTGTTTCTAGAAGCCTAATTTTGCAAGAGTTCTATAGTTTTGCAAAGGTAATCTAACAATATTTAGCGAAAAAACATTTTTTAAACCCCATTCTTAGTTTGTACAAGTTGAAGTGTTACTTGGATTGGCCCAAATCAATTCAACTAATGGGTTTTTAGCACAAACCAGTTATGTAGACATATTTTGAATTGGATTACCCCAAATCATCACTGTTGATGGGTTTTAAACTGGATCACTCCAAACAATCACTGTGCCTCATCACAAGAGGGAAGATTTTGTAATCCTCAGGGTTCACAACTTAAGTAGTTTTAACTAGTACTTGTCTTCAACTAACATGAATGCCCTCAACTTCATTACCAATTGGAGTTTGGAAAGTGAATATATCATTGATTGGGGTTTTCAGTGATAATGGTGTAGATTGCAAATCATGTATATTGTGATAGATTGCGGTCGTAGATGTAGAATGCACCAACATTTCATAATTGTGGTTGCAATAGAGATTTGATCAATATTATGGGAGTTAGTGCCATTTCAAATTGACCACCTCAAATACTAATGGAATTGAAGAATGTCAATGTGGCGGAATATGCCATGGGAGAATTAAATGTTTGTGATAAGAACCTCGCATAATATGTATGCAACTTCTCAACATATGCATAGAGGGTTCCGTGAATTTAAGGAGAGCCATATCCTTGGTGTGACGTATTATATCGTCCAGAGGGAGTATACCATTGACGTACATGCTTGGTATGAATTAGAGGAATCTTGTGATGATTGTCATATGGACAATTGTCATTTTTGGGATGATAACTACTTTCACCTTCTATTTGAGGGATCTACTTTACCTAATGTAGAGAACCTCATTGAGGGAAGTCAAGAGAAGGTTATGGCTACTAGTTTCTAGCCTGCATATTTTCCATTGGTAGTATCTCTTCTAGATTTACGCTTGAAATTTTGTAGCTATATGGATAATATTCATGATATGGAGGGTTCTCTTTATTTAGATCCACATGATCCTGTAAGGGATTTGGAGCACAATATGCATCCATTTGTTGAGCTTAAGTTTCATCAGTTGGAAGTCACTGTTAGTGCTTGGACATGGGACCTAGGTTTCCAGGACTACTTGAACACTCGCACATGTGACTCGAATTTATGGTGGAGTTTCTTGGACTACTTTAGCATGGTAGCTAGCACTTGTACACGGGGCCCTATTTCCTTGACCTACTTTACCATTGTGGTCGACACTAGTCCATCTGTTTTATTGTTGTACATCCTCATTACAAGTGTTGAGGGTGATATTTTTGGAAGGGGGATGGAGTGTTTGGATCCTCCCTAGGAGTGTAATTGTGGAGGGGGGGGGGTGTGAAAAGCTCACTAGAGTAGTAATAACATGGTTATGGTGATGTAAAATGGATTGGGTCCATTATGTTTGTTTAATAAGGCCACTAGTTCGTTAGCATGGAATAAATGGAACACGACCTCATTAAATAAGGTATGTTAAATAGTTAGGAGGTGGTTATGATTACGGTTTTATGATAATTATAAATAAGGATGGATTTCTCATCATGGAACATGTATTGGACTATTATGTATGTGAGCTTAGCTCATTGAGAGGTAGGCCTACCTTAAGAGGCAAGTGAATGAGAGTAACTTCCTTCCATAAAAGGATCATTGTACAATGTTCCCCAAAGTGTGGAGCATTTTTGATATCTCTTTTGTGATTCAAGTTTAAGGGTTAAGGATCATAATTTTCACCAAGATCATGTTAGGTGTCTAGGAAGCACTTTGGTTGCTGCTCTTTGACTTGCTCAATAACTCCATGGATCTCCCTTTCATGGTGTCAGGCATCCTAAGCTTGTTTCTACATGGATCTTTCTTTTGCTTTGTTGTCTCAACTTTATTTTGCAGCTGAGACACTTGTACTTGGGCAGTGGGATTGGTCAAAGTTGATACAAATTTGATCCTACTCGTGGAAAACGACAACAACTTCTCCTTCTCAAGGTTTTTATGTTGCAATTCCATCAGATAATCTTCTCTAGTTTGTGGCTATGCATGAATCTTTGTATCAACCAAAACTACTGGAAGTGCTAATTTAGTCAGTGGGACCTTTGATAAATCAATAACTGGTTGAACATTGTTGTGGTCTTGGTGGCATTGCTCGAAAGATACAAGGAAAGGTCATGGGATTTTGAAGAGCGACGAACACTACCCTCCAAAATGACTAATGCCTCATATCTTGGCTATGTAATAGACTACTAATTCTCAAACTCTATGCTAGACCTTAAGCCTGCAAAATGTAATGGAATGTTAGCTTCTTACATTGCAATCAATATTGGTTAAACCATGGGAGCACATGAGGCAATCTAAGAATAGATCTCTTATAGCTTGTCTTAGATCTAGTTTGTAGCTAATTCTTTGTGATCTTTGCTCTGCTAGTCTCATTGACAAAGGAAACAAATGCAAACCTTTTTCACAATGACACAACTAATTTGCATATGGATTGTTCGATCTTCTAGGCAACCATTGCAAGTATGTCCACACGACTCTTTAATGTCAAGATCAACTTCTTTTGCTTTTGTGAAGTTCCTTAAAACTCAGGGATAACTTTGTCATAGGCATTGGGATGTCTTCCTATGAATCCAAATCAATATAAGAAACGTCACGAGGAATAGCCAAAGTAGTGTTAGCAATGATGTTATTCAAATTCAAACCTTTTCCAACAACTTTAGATTGTAATGCCTCTAATCTGCAATGAACCATTTTATTATTAAAGAAATAAGTTTCATTGTCTTTGACAACTGTAAGGGTTCTTTATATTGTGTGGATGTGGTGGATCTTCAACTTGTACTAGATCTAGCAATCTCCATTTTAAAATTTGGTTGATAAAGAAACATATAAGAAGTTACTTTTTGGCTTTGCTGCAGCAATTGCTCAATTTGGATAGATGGCGAGGACTTAGTGCAAGACGAGGCCACTAAGGGTCACCAATGTCCATAGTGGGTAGTAATCTCTCTTGGTGGTTCTGTAAATCTAGTGACATTCCCATTATAGGGTCATTCTATGTGTTTAAGAAATCAAATACTATGAGATCCTCTTAAGAAATCTCTTCTTCGTGTTCATCTTCTGTTTGTTCTTTCTCTTCCATGTTTGCTGATGCTTCTTTTGTATACTAAATAATAAACTTTGCCTTTTTACTCCGAGTTTATTTAGGTGCGCCAACTGCAATATTGGTGTTTGTCTTTTGTTTCTTCTCTTGACTAGTTGTATCTGAGGAAGTATCTAATTGGTCAACCTTCATGCTTGTGTTCTTCATGTCTTGCTCCGCATCTTGGCCCCAATATCTAATGATTCCTCTATAACCTCTCCTTTGTCAACACACATGGAACTATTCAACAACTTCATTAGTTATCAATTAGCTATTAGACAATCGACTTCGCAGATAACCACTATGTTTATCCACTTCAAATTGATAACATGTTTTGTGGGTGTCGATGAGATTAGGAGAACTTAGTTATAACATTCATTATCATTTGGTAATAGTCTTCAAAGTATTAGTCCATTGCATGTTATACTTGCTTTCAAACCAGTGTGTGAGCTCTCTATATTTTGATCCCCAAATTCTATCCTTAGGAATGTCAGTTGGAGTCCTAACTAGGGGATCCTCCCATTGCGATATTATTAAAAGCAATAAAAGGACCCAGACATAATGTCTCGATTGGAATCTTGCCTGTTTAGGCAAGCCCAGATAGTTTCATTATTTAAGTTGGTTACCTAGTATAGTAGGATCCCTTGGGCATAGACATCTACGACATGAATCGCTACATTAAAACACTCATGTGGCCAACATTTTAGTAGGATTTGTGTCAAGAGCATTTGGGGCAAAACAAGCACTAACATATTCTTCATTGATAGAATCTTATTCCCTTGTTGATTCTTTTGTGCCTCGTACTTCACAATCACACAATCATCTTCATTGGGACCGAAATTCTCATTTGACCCCGCAATTGTAGGCTTAACTTGGAACACCACTATTACTTCCTCTTCCTCATTGGGCAACCCATTTATGGTCTTAACGATTCTTCTATGATCCAAAGCTGTTGATTCAACCCAATACTACTAGTATGCATGTGGACCAATATCAACTTGCTACACTTGTTCATCGTAGGTTAAGTCCCAAAGCAAGGGACATGCAACATACTCCTTATATTGGATTCAAACAATGTTTAAATCTTGGTTTCATCTTATTCTTTTGTGGGCCATCCATAGGCATAATCACATCTAAATAAACCTAAGGGAAAAATTTGAGAAAAGCCTATTTATTTGCAATATGGTAGTCCACTAGTTGCACCTACTCAACATAGCTTTTCAAATTTTCATCTTATGGTAAACAATCCACCAATCAATTAATTCCTTTGAACATGCAAAGTCTTTTGGCTCTATGATTGGAGCACTCTTTCCCCAGGGTTTGTTCTTCTTGACTAGTTGTGCTTGAGCAATGGTTGTAAGGGTTCAAACCTAAAGCCATGATAATTCAACTCAATGGTTCGACTCCTGTTAATATTGTCCCAAATTCTTTTATAGCCCTTGATTTCACTGATAATGCAACCCCAAACCTTCAAATTGTGCACTATCTTAGTTCTCCACACCCAGTTTTAATAGAAAACCTTGTAATTTGGCACCTTGGATGCATCTTTGGCTCTTTGAAGCCCTTATGAGGTAAATTCTGTTCAAAATCAAACTTTTAACCATCTTGGCCCTTGAGATCATCCCTAGTGGGTATAAACTTGATTTGGTCCCTTTATTCCCCTAAATGTGAACCGTGATTCTTTGAGGAAGATGACCCTACACTTTGTAGGCATCCATGAGTCTTGTAGAAAATCCACGAAATTCTGCAACTGCTCTAATGAATAATTTGAAAGCTAGTTTCTTTTCATTAAGACAAAATTGTCTACTTATTTACAACGAAATAGGTGTTGAGAAATCAATGCTAGTAGAATTAGGGTTTGATTCCTCTTTCTTTGATAATTACTTATGAATTATGTTGGCCTCTTTTACTTCCTTATTAGATTATCTTTCATTAAGCAATTACCAAATTATATGTGTATGGAGATCACAAGAACAAGAGACACAAGATATAGGCGCACAACTAGGGCAAAACCCCAATGAGGGGAAAACCAATCAAAACTCTTCCTTCAGTAGATTCATAAGACAAGACGAGATAATCCAAGACTCTTTGAACTAGACACATACTTCCTCCAATCACCAAGTCAACCCTTCCTTCTTCTTCATATGATAACTTCCTAGCAGCAACTTCGACCTAGTACTTCGACCCTGCAGCAGCAAAATTTCGACCTCCCCTACAATAGAACTTCGACCTGCAGTAAATTTCAGATTTTTGACCCCTACAATTGCTCAGTAACTTTGCACGTGTCCTGAGGATGAACCACATTACATGGTTCGAAACGTTGACCATAACTTCATGATGTGATTAATCAAACATTTCATTAACTTCGCATGTGTGAGAGATAGATGGCCCAATACTTCGATCTTGTATTTCTTCGCAATCTTCTTCCTTCTCCTGCAACTTCACACTTTTCTGACTTTCTTTCTCGTGTATCGAACTTGTTGAGTGAGCGATGCAAATGAATCAAATTGCTCTTCTATATATATCCTCTTATGTGGATCAAATTGCCCTAATGTAGGTCGACTTCATCAGGTAAGGGCTGACTTGGTGTGAAGATGACAAATGACCTATTTGACTAAAAAATAATTCTTTTTACATGATACAAAAACCTAAGAAGGGTCTAGTAAAATGGACAATGATTCTAATGACTCTAGATAAAACCTAGAAGTCCTCAATGGGGACTTTGACCTAGAAAATATTGACCCAAGCATGAAACCCATGCTTTAATAAGTCATTTTAATAATAAAAAAATTCTTTTGACAATTATACATTTATGAAGACCGAACCTAGTTACATTCTTCAACAATAGTAACATAAATAAACACAATCACACAATAAACAAGACACAAAATATCTAGGGAACCCAACTGGGACAACTTTTTGCTTGTTTGAGAATTTTATTGATAGATAAGATGAGATAAGATAAGATAATTTTATTAATGTCCAACGAATGACCACAAAAAGGTCAATGGGACTGCTGGTTACAATGATTACTGCATGCCTAGCCGGTGGACCAAACGGTCCCCTTCCTTTATAAAAACAGGAAATACAAAACTACAAAGAGTGAAAATGTAAAGTAAAAGCTAGATGACTAAAACATCTTGACAATGAGCTGTGATGAAGAAGTCCTGGAGGAGAAGGAGGATACTCCTGAAGGAGATGAGACTCCTTCTCCTAGCATCCGAGGCCGATAGAAGAGGACTGAAGGAAACTTGTCAATGTCTGTTGCCCTGACGAGAAACTGGACTGTTGCAGTTGCCGTCTGGAGGATTTGGGGCGTCCCCTAGAGGGGGGTTTGGTTTTGGATCTCTGATGGGGTCTAGTGGGACGAGACCCCTAGATCCGCACTGATCTGGAATCATGGTCTCTGGATCGATCGATGGTTCTCTTGGTACCCCGCAAAGGGAGTACCCTGAAGAAATCTGTGATCCTTTGAGTGGTGGCCGAAACAGACAGAGGCTGGAGTAGAATTAAACGGTGTATGAAGGTCTCCTGAAGGTAAAGTGCCAGACATCTCTGGTCAGTGTATCTAAGGAAGTTGGCCAAGCTCTGGGGGCCCTTGAATAAGCAATGAAAACGCCCTTGGATCTCATAGTAGACCGGGCATCTGAAGATGAAGTGTGACTCAGTCTCCACCTCCTGTAAGTTACAAAGTTGACAAATCCTCTCCGTCTTGTCAATATGATGGTCTGTCTCAACTCAAAGCCTGTACGATCCAACCCTGAGCTGCCTAAGAGGGATCCTAATAGTATGCATCCAATGCTGGAGGGTATAGAGGGGTCGAATGATGAGTCCATCTCTGATCTCCAGAAAGTGCTCAGCGTAGAAGACCATCTTTGGGCGTAGTCCGCCCGGAGGATTGACCAATGTAGTCTGAATGTACTGCCTGTAGATGTCCTCCCTGATGATTTTGTTGAGTTCTTGCTGGTTTGGGAGAAGGTGCCCCGGGGCGTTCAGTGAATACTAGAACGGGGGGAGATGATCCATCTAGATCCCTATAAGACCAAGGAGTTCTGTCATCCCGGTGAACCAGCATTTGGTACGGCCTGTCTGCGTATGAGCAATGTTCTCCGAGGAGAAATAAGCTAGGTATGGGTACCTGTCTCTACCCTTTCTCGTGTCTGCCAGTGCATGGATCCGATGGAGAAAAGAGACTATCCAGAAGATTGCTTCCAGGCATAAGGGCTTAGCCTCGAACTCTACTAGGATGATGTTGTGAGGAACTGTCTGCTTGCACCGGATGAAGCGATGCAAGAGAAGGGTCTGGACTCGCTCTGCCGAGGCCCAATCTGACTCCAGTAATGAGGGGCCCCAAACCTCTGATCCATAAAGCACGGTGGGGCGGATCAAGGTATCCATGATGTTCATCTTGGATGGAATGTCCTGGAAGTGGTGACGGAAGCACTGTCTCTCAAGAAGGGCCAGGGAACCATATCCTTTGTTTATCCTGGGCTGAAGGGCCGGTCGAAGGCTGAAACGGGGACTTGTAAACTGCACTACCAAGTAAGTGTAACTGCTGACGATTTCAATTTCTTCTCCCTTGAATAGGAAGCGGAAACTCGAGGTCTTCTTCACCCCATAGAAGAATTAACAATAGATCTCTTACAATACAATATTGTCTCAGTAAAAAACACAATGGTTCTCTTTGCTTGAACTAGGCTTGAAACACCTGCAAGTAGCCTAATCCCGCCTCCCGATTTCTATGCACATAAGCTGCTCCTATTATTTAGGGGATTCTCCCTAAATACTTGCAAAAATCCCAAGGGAAATTCCTCCTCAAATCTGCGCACAAGCTTCTCTTGCACACCCTTCCTCTCACAAGCTCACACACACAAACCTGTGCTCTCTATTGCTTGTCTCACTAACTCATGCTCACAAAACAATGATGTACAATGGTGCCTTCATCCTCCTTATAAGCAATTCACATAGGCTAAATCGGGAAAGTTGTATTTTAGGAAGTCAACTTGTGATTGATGAGTTAACTAAGTTCAACTGACTCATGTAACTCGTCTCATCTCAATTTAGAACTTGAGATTCAATCACTCATCCTTCTCCCAATCAAACTCGCACTAGAAGACAACCTTCCACTCTTGCATATCAGTTAAAATGCTTCATGAATGGTCCTAACTTATAGGAATCCGTCCTAAATTTTAGGAACTCGTCATAACTTTCAGGAACTTGTGCATACTAAGGAAAACTGCTTCATGGTATTTTTAACTAAGGCACAAATCAAAGAAGGACCTTTCTCGCTACTATTTTCAACAAGTCTTGCATAAAATACTTGACAAGGAAGGCAAGGCGAGTGAATCTCCAGAATTTCCTTAGTCTCGAACCTCAACACGACCCGAACACATGATTAATTTTGCACAACCATCCCTTCCATCCCATTTCCCCCTTGTAAATGTTGATTTTCTAGTGCAATCAAGACTAGTACAATTTTTTTCAAACTGATAACTACTTCCAATGATACAATTATACTTCTTTAGTGCATAACAATCATTAAGCAATTATACATGAAAAATTTCAACCATTAACTTCTTCAATAGAGAAATAGAGATCACAATGAATAATGAGACAAGAGACACCAAAATTTTGGTCAATGACCGGGGCAAAACCCAAAGGGGAAAACCCAACAATCTTTCCTCATGAGAGAGAGTTCAATTCATTAAAATGTACATCATAATATTCTAATAAAAATGCCAATCTTTGACCTCAATAAATGCCAATACAAACCAGTCAAATGAGAGAAAAGTCAATGCACTGTCCAAATCAAAGTCTCCAACAGAGGGGCAAAATTTCGGCTTGAGGTAGCTAGTCAAAGTGGCTGAAATTCGGCCTACAATTCCACATTCAAAGTCTTGGTCAAATCACAAAAGTTGGCCTGTGGTCAACGCTTGTTCAACAACCCAGAAACAGAGATAAACTTCGGTCAAATAGAGTCAACGAATCACAGAGAAACTCGACCTCCAAAATTAGTCAAGTGCTCGGTCAAACAGAGAGGAACAAACCAAAGTCAACGTTGGTCAAACATAAGTCAAATAGTTGGTCAACGCAGAACAAATCTTCTTCTTTTTCTCCTCGCATGTGTGAACAAAACTCCTTGTGTTGGTCAAATGAAATGTGATAGATGGATGCCAAATGAGGTCAATCAAATGCCAATATATACATGTGCTAAGAGGTGGGTTTTGACATTGGGGTCAAACCCTTTCAATGAGTGTGGCCGACTTGTGCAAATGAGGGCGACTTGGTTAACATGAAAATACATAATTTCTTCTTTGTTTTGCCAATGAAAATACCTACCGAAGCTACCAATTTTCAACACTCCCTCTTAGCTAGGGAGGTACTTTTCCTTCTCTCTCTCTCAAAGATGAATCTCCTCGACCAATCCAATAGTGGTCTCTCAGTAATAACCAAGGGAGAGATCAAAGGTGCAAGTATCATCATAAGGAAATATACATAGCATCGAACTCTTCCCATAAGCCAAAGCCCAATGGTGAAGGTCAACACCCAACTGACCATGGGATCAATTAATGAGGCCAAACTCTCCAACCATATGCAATGGTTTCTCAGTTAAGCACAACGACCCAAGAGAGCAATCAAAGTCAATCTCTCCAACCATTGCACTGGTCTCTCAGTTAAAACCAATGACCCAAGTGAGAGAACTCAACATCAATCTCCTCGACCACCCTACTAGTCTCTTAGTCAAACACAATGACTCAAGGGAGTAATCAAGATCAAACTCTTCGACCATACGAATGGTTTTTCAAACCCAATGACCTAAGAGAGTACACAGGGTCTATCTCTTCGACCATAAACATGGGTCTCTCGGTTAAGCTCAATGACCCAAGGGAGGAATCCCTAGCTCAATATCAAACTCCCCGTTTATCTAGTCTCTCGGTCCATGCCCCAAGGGAGGAATCCAGATCTTGATGTCAAAAGGGTCAATCTCCTCGACCATATGGTCTCTCAGTCAAATGCAATGACCCAAGGGAGAGTACTCGAAATTAATGTCCCAGATCAAACCTATTGGTCTCTCGGTCAAACACAATGACCTAAGGGATCACCAACCTCCCCACCATAAGGTTTCTCGGTCAAACTCAATGACCTAAGGGAGTAACCAAAGCAATCTTCCCAACCATAAACCATGGTTTCTTAGCCAAGCCCAAGGAAGATTCATGATCTCCCTCTCTCCAAGAGAGGGATTCTCAACAACTCCAAGTTGTTCTTTGAAATAAGCAAAATTTGTTCGGGACAATGGTTTTGTCAAAACATCAACAACCTACTCATAAGTAGATACATATTCGAGCCTCACAAATCCTCTTTAGACAATATTCCAGATGTAATGATACTTGATTTCAATGTGCTTCGACCTGTCATGAAAAATTGGGTTCTCAGAAAGCTTTACACAACTTTGATTATCACAATATACAATGGTCGATGCCAACACTTGATCAAGAAAACCAACAAACAACTTACGAAGCCACAACTTTACAATAGGCTGAACAAGTCGCTATATACTCAGCTTCAACTGTACTAAGATCAACATATGTTTGCTTCTTACTTGACCATGAAATCACAACAGAGCCCGGTTTAAAACATAAACCTGAAGTGCTCTTTCTATCATAAGTGCATCCATCTTAATCAGCATCATTAAAACCATGCAATTGCCATTTTCCATTAGAAACATATCTCAAACCATAATCAATGGTGTCACATAGATATCTCAGTATATGTTTTGTTGCAAGTTGCAACCCAATACACATGTCGGGGCTCAACCAAGAATTGGATCAATGTGTTCACAACATAGTAGATATCGGGTCTAGTGTTAACCAGATAGTTTCAATGAACCAATCAATTTGCGATACATAGAGGGATCAACCAAATCAGAATCACAATCTCGCAACTTCTTCAAATTTGTTACCATGGGAGTAACCATGGACTTATAATCCATCGTGCCAAATTTCTGAAGGATCTTAATGGTGTACTTTCCTTGTCCATCAAAGATTTCATCAAGCTTTTGCCCTATGTCCAATCCCAAATAGTAATGCATAAGACCAAGATCCTTCAACAACTTTGAAGTAAAAATTCAGTTCAACATTGCTCTTTGTGAAATCAAGACCCAATAGATAGCCATCACTACGGGAGTACCATGCACAAGGTGTCTGTCTTCATATTCTTCTCCCTCTTACTGAAGTAATCCATCACTTGGCACTTCTAACCATCTTCATCTAGGAAGTCACAACTGACTTCTTTTCGGCATAGGTCAAAACAAGCTTTAATTTAGCTGATTTGTCTGCTCCCTCGAGTCCAAGGCTCATCTAATACAATATCTCTCAACACGAGTCTTCTTGTCACAATCTTCATTCTTCCAAATTTTTCATCCATTGCCACAACCTTGGCATACTTCATCATGTACTTGTAGTCCTCGCTAAGAGGCCAAGGAAGAACAAATACAACCAAGCAAGATATACAAGGACAAGAAGAATAACAACAATAGTAATAATTTAGAGAACATGTCGACTCCCTCTTGATCTTTAGACTTCTTGCATTCATCTTGCAACTTCATCATTCTTGTCCTCCACATCAGCATGATATCATATCTTTCTTGCATAAACTAGGGCTTCTCTTTCCAGTGGAAACGATCAATTCTATTGTTTTATCCAAAGACCCTAGGGTTTGTGAAATTTTTTGAATATTACTTATGCAAAAACCCTACTGTTAAATCAAGATTTACTTCTCTTACTTATACAAGTTATTAATTTGAAATGTTCAGTATTAACATCAAAGTAAACACTTTAACAACCTACGCTGATACAGATCTAAACTGAATACATGCACATAAACAAAGTGACACACAAGATTTTCTGGATAGTTGTCCCCAGAAAAACCCAATGCGGGAAAACCGATCTTCTGGCTGCTAGAGGGTTTTTATTATTAAGTAGATTCTAAGTACAACAAATCTAGGCACCTTATTGGTTAACCCGACAGAGAAATACACAATCTGCAGCAATACCTCTATTCCGGAGACGGAAAACTGGACTAATTCACATCCTCAAATGGGATTTACAAAACTCAGCCCTTTCTAGTCTTCAGAAACCCCAACGTTGCTATGAAGCCCTCTGCGTCAGCTCTGCTAGCCTGCGTGTGCCTCTATGTTGCTCAGGAGAGGCCTGCGTAACCCCAGACTAGGTTACGCTGTCCCTGCGCTGCCCTTTCTGGGCCTATGTAGCACTGAAGCCCTCTGCGCTGTGCAGCTATTGCTCCCTCCGCGCTGCCTTTTTTGGGTCTGCGTAGCACTGGAGCCCTCTGCGCTACGTAGCTGCTGCTCCCTCTGCGCTGCTTTGACTGTCACTTCTTTGCCTCTTGCTAACTCTTTGCCTGGGATCAGATCATCCCTCTTGCCAATACTACCCTTCTCTGCAACTGAAACACTTCTGGAAATTCTTAGCAAACCACGCGCTAGAATTCCAGCTTAGTCTCAGTGCTCTGCCACTGTGTGCGTTCTCCAACTGACCCCAAGCCTTTCCTTTAGAATTTTCTCGTTGGGAAACCAACGACTGTGATATAATCTTGAATCGATGGCTAAGATTAAAAGAAATCTTAATCCGTGTGACTTAAGTCATTTCCATCACATGTTTAAATTAATTACCTTTAATCTTTTAATTTTCCTAAGTTAGAATCGGGGTCCTTAATTAAAAAGATTAATAAATTAATTTTCTCTTAAACCGGATGGAATTTCTCAAATCTCTTTCTGGGTCTTGGAGATCTCATGTACTCTAGTCCCTCCACAAAGTTTGGGAGCTAGAGCACATCTGTAGCTACCCCAACACTCAAAATCTCAACACGGTTTTCTTGTTCAATCCCATTTGCATGCTAGGGTTTACAAACCCTAGAATCATCATGTAGAAACTCAAATTTTATCAAGGATGCTTTGAACGCGGATTGTCCTTAGTCCAGACTCCAAATAACTTTGCTTTCTCATTGTAGCAGTAACAAAAACTTGGTATTTATTTCAATATACAAGGAATGAATCAAGTACCCATATCATTAGTAAGGTCGACCCATGCATCATCAATTCTTTAAAAATTATTTCTATTGACCCATCATTTTTGTCATAAATCCGCTGTAAGCAATTTGAACTTATCAAGAGAGAGAATCTTCAAACTGAAGAGGAACTCAACCTCTTTTCTACTGAAATCAAGCTTCTTTCAGAGGTAGTTAATGAGGGTGATCCTTAGCCCAATCAGAAATTTTATGATGTGCCATATCTTGCATGTAATACAACATTTCCAAAACTCTTCAATCCTTCAGAACCTGAGAGCAGATATCTCTTTGAATGGCTATAACTCACAATAAATTTCGAGCCACAACATTTCCTTAAATCACACTGATTAAACTTTCATTCTTCAAGATATAGAGACCCAACCTTTCATCAAAGCCTCATAATCATCTTTGAATTGATATAGAAGATACATGGTCAACTTCAACTCTCCTTTTGACTTCCTCTGATTCAGAGAAAAGTTTCATAGTTCAATCATAGCATTGAATCTCAAACTAAGTTATCATTATCATTATTGTTATTAGTCAACATTTCTTGCCATGGATTTTAATGCATTTTCTTCAAAGTACAATCACATGATTTTTCGACTTGCTTTGAACCATAATGCATTATTGCATCTTCTCCATGTCACTTTCAAACCTCATTACCATTTGGATGCATGGCAAGGTCTATTAGGTTGGCTTCAGGCAATGTAATTCCTCTAGGTTTCATAATCTTCTCTTATATATGGAACAAGGATACTTTGGAGTTTCAAACTATCATTAAAGAATTCGACTTCTTCAAAGGTATTATTCCTAGGTAACGAGTATTAGCACCTTCTTCTTGACAAAGTCAAGATTATTTAGCCTTAGTCAAATATGCTCTTAATGATTCTGCGTCAATCATAGCAAAAGGAACCAAATTTTTCTGAGAGGTTCAAAATAGTACAAGCTCGACTTCAAGTGTTTGAGACTTTAGTCAAGATAGTATACATTTGATCATCAACATAAATTAATCATCAAGATAACCTCCCACAAGTGCCAAGTCAATTCTCTAAGATGCCAAGACAAACTTCCTCAAATTTGTTTTTACTCAGGTCTGTAGCAAAGTCAACTTTGTTGAAAAATGTGTAACTATGTTTGGTCTTCATAGATATGAAATGTACTTTTGAGTCTTGTATATTGTAAAATGAAGGAAAAAGTATTATTGTTACTTTTGAAGCATGGGTTTCATGCTCAAGGTCATTTATTTTAGAGGTCAAGCACCCATTGAATGCTTCTAGGGTTTTTCCTAGGTCAAGAAGTCAAAAGAGTCATTGTCATATGATGAAGACCCCTAGAGGTCAAGCACCCATTGAATGCTTCTAGGGTTTTTCCTAGGTCAAGAAGTCAAAAGAGTCATTGTCATATGATGAAGACCCCATTAGGCACATTGTAACTTGTAAAAAGAATTATTTTTGTATTTAAAAGTGTTAAAATACCCTCCAAGACCAAGTCAACCTGCTGACTAAGAAGTCGACCTAATCTGGGGTACTTCGTCCACCTTGAAAGCTATATATAGGAAGGAACTCAACCTCCTATGGACACAATTCATTCTCTCATCAAGCAAGCGAAGGAGAAGAAGAAAGAGGCTAACGAAGGAAGAAGAAGGATGAAGATAAAGTGATTGGGTTATATCTCTCTCTCTCTCTCTCTTCATACGTGCGAAGGAAGGAGACTAAGGTTTTTGCTGCTGGGTTAGGGTTTTGCGGCTGGAGGATCGAACTTGGAGAAAGTGCAGAAAGAAGGTTGAATAAAGGCTTGTTAGGTCATCTTCAAGCCCTAGAAGAAGGAGAAAGTCAAGCGAAGGTCTCAAGAAGTTTTGGAAGCCCAAAATAACCTCACACGTGTGGAAGCAACTGTTGCTGGGAGGGCCAAAAAATTTTAGACTTGCATTAGAGGCCGAAATTTTGTTGCTGGGGGACGAAGTTGTGCTACTGGAAGAGAGACTGGGTTTGACTTGGACAAAGGAAGCACATCATCAAGAAGGCTGGACTTGGTCTTAGTCTAGAGGTCTTGGAATTTGTCAGTTAAAGAATCTATAAGAAGAGAAGAGATTTGTGGGTTTTCCTCTCAAGTGGAGAGGTTTTGGCCCTAGCTTGCAACCTATATCCTGTGTTGTTGTGTACTGTTGATCTTCTTGTTTTCTTTGTTGTTTGATAAGAACAACATAATTATAAGAGAAGAGCCTAATAAGTAAGAAAAAGTAAAAAGACATCACAAACAATTATCAAGTATAAGAGAAATCATTCTATCTCTTGCCCCTCTAGATTTCGCAACATGGTATCAGAGCTAAGGTTGGCTAAGGGCATGATGAAGATCACTACTCCCTTAAAGAAGTTTCTAAAGAAGTGTACTATGGTAGCAAGTCATCTCAAAAATGGTATCAAAGAATTGTGAGATCTCCTATCATCTATCAAGAAGGATGTGATCAAGACATCTACAAAGGACGAAGGACTATTCTTAGCGCTTACTGGCACATTTGAAGACGAAAATATTTGGGTAATCGACAATGGAGCATCAAGACATATGATTGGTTTGCACAAGCAACTAAAGACCTTATCAAGAGGAAAACCTTCTTACTCCGTTGAGCTTGGTGATAAGAAGAGCTATCCTGTAAGAGGAATTGGATCCACCTCGCTGGAACTAGAGAATGGAGGAAATATTCATCTCAACAACATCCTATTTGTTCCATGTTTGCAAAAGAATCTACTTTCCATTTCATGCCTAGAAGATAAGGGAGATAGAGTCGCTTTTATAGATGGAAAGGTTGTAGTATGATATACAAAATCTAGGATCGAAAATGCAAAGATGATTGGGATTCGTAAAGGAAGACTCTATAGATTGCTAACTCCTCAGATCGCTGACTTCTCTCTCTCAAACTTTGGTTCACATTGAAGTAAGCCCATGTGAACTTTGGCATAAAATGTTTGTTTACCTTCACTACAAAATCTTACCAACCCTAAATTCAATGGTGAATGGCATCCCTGAACTCAATGAGGATCATGAAGGAGTATGCAAGGGATGTGCATTAGGTAAAAATGTCAAGGGACCATTTGGAAGCAGTGCTTCAAGGTCAAAAGAAATTCTGGATCTCATTCATTTTGATGTAGCTAGGGGTCGAAATTTTGGATTGAAGCTGCATTTGAGAAGCTGACACTTGGAGACTTTGGCTGAGTTCATCTACTTAAAGGAAGGGCTGATTTGGTGATTGGAGGAGGTCTTTGTCTAGGTCAAATGGGTCTTGGATTGTCTCATTCAAATCTACTAGTGGAAGAGTTTGACTGGGTTTTGCCGTGGCTGAGTGCCTATATCTTGTGTTCCTTGTTCTTGTGATCTTCATGCACTCTTGATTTGGTAATTGCTTGATGCAAGATAACATAATATAGAAGTAAAAGAAGTCAACACACATCACAAGTAATTATCAAGAAAAGAGGAATCAAACCCTAATATCAACATGCCTTGATTTCTCAACATGATCATCATTGGATTGGATAATTTTTAACTGATTTTTCTTCACCTTCAGGCTCTGAGGGTTTTAAGACCCCTTTTCTCCCAAACAATTTTGGTGGTGAAACATTCTACCCTAGTTGATAAACTTTTGTCTTTTCTTTTTGCTACTTTGTTCTGACACATGCTATTGGAAGAATCTTTGGTTTGAAGGAAGATTTACAAGTCAAAGTCTATTCTATGGCAACACCTATTTGAAGCAGACTAACTCAAATTCACCCTTGAGGCCAGCGAGTTTTTTGGGAACTAGACCAAAGCGAGTTTCTGTGGACAAGACCATGCAAATTCTCCCTGTGATTATTCTTGAAGCAATCGAAGTGCCTTGAGGCCAACAAAGGTCTGAGTTAGAATTTTCAGTGACTATGTGAAGGGTTTTCCATTATTTTGTGGCTCCTGAAATAGACCGAATTCTGGGTAGGCCGAGTAATTTCGCTTGTTGCACACATTTTGTCAAAGGTTCAAGGAAGCAGTTGTACCATATTTTTCAAAAGGATCAAGATCATCAACCATCAACCTCTTGAGTCATTGTATACACATTCTGCAAAATTTGTAATGTAAATGATGCTAGTAAGACCATATATGTATGTAACAACCTAGGTAAGCCTATTATTTTGGCGAGAATTCCATTCTAGGAGGTTTTTCGTCTCACTAATTCAACTGTGTTTCTAAACACGAATAATCGACAAAGTTTTTCCCTCCAACCTCACCCCAAAGCTAGGGTGGAATTTATCGTCAAAGTCTTAGGTGAGTCCTAGTGTTTTAGTTGAGTCTTTTGTAAAAGTGATTTGGGAATAATTTAAGCTAATTGGCTAAATTATTTTATTACAAATCACTTGGTCTACTAGATCATATTGTGTCGCATAATTGGGTATGTATTTTGAGGGTCTATAACGAACAAGTGTCCCCCCTTTTAGGGTTGAAATGTAATTATCTCATGTAAAAATATTTTAGTGCATGGTCCCTCATACTTAGACACTATGGCAAAAGTATTATAGGGTGGAAAAAATTATTAATCCCCTCAAGTGTCAATTAATTAATTTTTTTGGTTGGCTTGATCCCCGTCAAAATAATCTCGACTATTGATAGATCCTTGATCAACTTTTAATCTCTACCGTAGAGACTCGAAAATACTTATTTTTGAGGAATTTTCGAATTTCTCATTTACCCCATTTTTTATTAGCTCAAAAATAATTATTTTGAGCTAATTTCCTCAAAAAATTGACTTTGGTTTAACCACCAAGGCCCAAGTGTTCAATTTTTCTTGAAATTTCAAATATTCCCTTGGTGGAAGACCTCCAAAAATTAATTTCTTTAAGACCCACGAATTTTTCAACTTGGAGAATTCAATTTCTCTAGCAATTTAATTTTGACTCTGATTAATTAATTTTTTGGCTTAGGATTAGTTTTATTTTTGCTAGCCATTATTTTTCCACGTGGAGGATTTATCTATAAATTAGAGGTAACTTGTATCTCAAGGCATGATGATTTTTGGCTAATGTAACTCTGTAGAGCTGATGTAAAGCTACTATCTCACTGGGAATGTTTTGAATAATCATATAAAGACTTTGGGGTGCAATTCATGGTTTCTCTGATCTACTGATTTGTGGTATGTGTTGGGTATTGGCATTCCTATATTGTGCTTTATAATTTTTATTGAATTGTTATTTCATTGTTGGTGATAGGAACTTTCTATTGGTAACCTGTGGGCTTATCTTAGGTGATCTAATTCACTGTGTGTTCTAACAGTTTATCTTTCAGAAAATATATAGTGTTTGCAGGTTCCCTAGCCCTTGGACTCCAAGTTCACAACTGTGGGCACAGACCGACTATGATTGAATCCTAAATATTTTTATGGTTTTCTAACTTTGCTAAGGCTGTGGCTTGGCATTTATCTTCCGAAATACATTTAGCCATTTATCAAAATTTTGCAAAAAATTATTCTCAAAATTTCTTTTAAGCATTGTGCACATGTATATTTTGTAAACATAATTTGTATAATATACTTGTAAATTATTCTATTTTTCTAACCCTTGTTTTGCAACTGGGGTTTTATGAGGTTATGTAAATTTTGAATTTTTGTATATATTGGGGTTTTGTTATTTGTAAATTCATTTGTGCAGGTGAGATCAAGAGTGAATTTATGGATTATAGCTAGATCTATTCCCTTGAAGGTAAGATGTGGCCTCTACAAATTTTTGCAAGGCCAACTACTGAAGAATTTACAGGAAAATTGAAGTTTTGAAGCAAATTGATTTTTTGGCGAGGGTTTTGAAAATTTTTAGGGCCTTAAGGCCCAACGTCCTCTTCCAGCCTCAACGTCAACCCTCCTTGGCCCCTGCATCAGCCCTTTGAGGCCCTGTTTTAAGTCTTTTTCTAGCCCTAGAGGCTAGCCGAAGGCCTAAAGAGGGCTCGATCTCCTCTCAAGCCCTTGCCGTGGGCTTTTAAGGCCCTTTAGGGCCTGGCCGCAAGCCTTGAGGGCTTCGACCTCCCTCCTTGACCCTAGACAAAAACCCCTTTGGGCTTGCTGTGGGCCATTAAGTCCTCTAAGGCCTGGCCACAACCCTTTTTGAGCCTCTTCCTCCTCTCGACCCTCCTTTTCGGCCTCCTAGCCCTTCTCTCTCCCCTTCAGCCTCCTCCCGAACGGATTGCCTCTCTAGGACTCTCGACGCCCTCTTTAGCCCCTGCGTCATCCTCATAAGGCCTCTTCCCTTAGCCCCTCGGCCTATTCAACCTCTCTTGTGTGCCTTTGCCCTCTTCCTAGCCCTCTCTTGCCTTCATTTTATCTCTGAAATTTTTGGGACTGAATATTGGTGGGTTTTGCAAGAGAAATTGGTAGAAATCTTGTGTTTTCAGGTGGCCCATCCATTGGAAAAATTTTGGAAACTTGTGCAAACAATCTTCAAGGCCTGGGCCTAGGGTTTGATCTCTAAACCCTCATTTACTCTCACTGTTTGCTACAGCCCTCTGAATACAATCATAGCAGTGGTAAAAACATACTTAAGTGGCATAAAAATCACATATCCTAAATGTTCTAAGAAATTCAAGGTATAAATTTACTAGTCATTGGGTAAATTAGGCATTGTTTCTTGGGTATAATTCTAAATAATTTCATGATTGGTATCTCTGCATAAAAGTCTGATCAGGTCTGACATAATCTGAAGCTACATCACAAAAGGTGCTTGTTAACTCAAGATTTCATATTGGCAATCTTGTTTCGGCATCTAGAAATTTTTGGCATATTTTGGCACACACTCTCACATTGATAGCTCACCGTTTTCACACTTTTCTTACTACTGTAATAAGCGTTTTAAGATCTGATTTAACTCTGAAAAATACGTCATAAGGAGGTTGGCTATCTCATATATTCACTTGGCAAGTCATTAGGTATTTCATTGCTCATATTGGTTCTTTCTTGCTTGTCATTTCTTGGATCTAGGGTAATTTACTTGCTGCTGTCCTAAATCTATCTTAACAGTGAATTATAAGTTACATATGTGATGTTTATTGTATCATGCTCTAATTAGTTCATTGTGGAGAAGGTTTATGCTATTGCAACCTAACATTTACTTGTCTTGTGTTAGATCTAAGAATCATTAACTTCGCACTAAAGTCACTCATTTAAGCTCCAATCTTGTTGAATGGTCTAAGTTACTTTGGGCATTGAAATTTAATTGGCATTTTAATATCTCTCTCTTAGGTATCTTGGCATCTAATTGTTGTGTTGGGAACCTAATTTGTCTATGAAACGTTGCTATGAAATCATAGGGTAATTGTTCTAAAGTAAACACATAATCTTGCTTGGCCATCATATCTTAAGAGGATTCAATAGTTGTATTTCCTATCTTAATCATTGGCATTTGTCTTGGAAGAATCTAAATCGTTGTTCTAAATGGCATTCATTGATTAAGCATCTTGTGGAAGATAAGTTTATTTTTGGATTTGTTTAACATTGGCACTTGATAATTGCCACATCTTTGTAATAAGATTGTCTTTCCACTTATTGTTAAGTACCTTTGTCATTGAGATCAATAATAACTTGAGTACTTAAACATTAAGAAATCTTAACCTAAGAATCACTCATCCACCTTCCATAAGCATTCTAAGTCTAGTCTCATCAACAACTTACCTCCAAGCATAAGCTTGGTTGATTGACATCTAGGGCCACCCTTTCTCACTTAGCTTGAGGGATTCAACACCTTTCTAGTGGTTAACAAGGTGACCTTGCAGTCGTCAGAGCCATAGTCTCTGCAGCGCCAGAGGCATCGGGTGGTTGGAACACAAGCGGAGATATCGTTAATCATGCCTTTGCTTGCTTCCTGTTGGCTTCCATCCCACAACGTACTCTAAAGACTAGTTCCAAAACAGTTAAGAGGAAGATCACACTTAGAATAGGCATATAATTAAAAGTAACCAAGATCCTTGCATCACACCTAGGACTTAGGATCTGCATAGCATATAGGTTAGTGAAGCATCTAAGCAACGATTGTCCATCTGGTTACTTAGTCTCTAATTGATAATATGCAAGAAATTGACTACATAAGGCACCGGTCTCACATTCAAAATCAATCTAATCCTTAAAATCTTGCTAAAATTAATCAAGTAGCTAGGCCACTCAATAGTGTCTCTCGGACTTGTTGGTTGCCAATTTGTCCTTCGTCTTCACATTTCCATAGGGACTACCCCCCATACCTTGCTGTTGGGAGACAACTAGAATGGAGAGATCGGGGATCAGGGTGACAACCCCCAACTTGAGTTGTTGTCGTAGTGCCTGTACAATATGAGTGACAACACCGATGATAAATCCGAGTTACTCTGGAGGTTGAACAACGTCCTTGCATGAGATCGAACTTCACTAAAGTACTCTATAATAGACTACAGATCTTGAGGCTCCTCTGTGATAGGTCGAAGTAAAAAAACCGATCTCGAGACAACCAAAGATTGCTGAAGGTTTTCATTTGGTCAAATCCAAGCTTCTTGCGGTTGAGTGAGGTTCCTGGATGATGTTGACTATATGATGTTGAAGATGTTAGATGATGTTGATGATTTATCTTATGTCAGAGATGCTGACAAGGTTGATGATGATTTTGTTATAACCCTTTCATAGAGAAATTCTGTCAACATGAGAAAATCTAGATATTCATTATAAATACCTCCCTAATTAAGAGGGGGTGTTGATTTTTGTAACTATGGTTGGTCTTCATAATTATTATTTTTATTTGTAAAACATGTTCTTCATGCTTGGGTCAAAAAGAAAAAATATAAAAGAATGTTCTTCATGCTCGTCTCAAAAGAGAAAAAATTTAATTTGTAAAAGTAAAATTTTTGGCTCCAAAAGATGAAGTCGGTCTCCTCTTAGTCAAGTCGACCCCTTCAAATGTTTAGGTCGGCTCCAACAAAGTGACACCCATTCAACCTCCAAGAAAACCTATATAAAGGCACCACTTCATCCTTCTCAGGGCCAAGAACTCGCATCATCTGAGGCAATTCAAATCTGTTATGTTCAAGGATATTTGGATGGTCAGAGGTGTTGGAAAGTGTAACTAGGATCGGTCTTCATATTGACTATGTAATTATGTATTTATGTAAAGAAGAAGACAAACATAATCAAATGTATTTTTTTTGTACTTGCTTCATGGGTTTCACGAGCAAGATTTTTATTATAGGTCAATAGACTTCTTCTTGATGTCTATTAGGATTTGTCTTCTGGTTATAAGTATTATTAAGATTCATGAATATGAAGTGCCTAGTCAAAGAGTATGCTCCAAGACCTTGTCACATATCTGCAAAGGAATGCCTCTAAACAATCTCCTTAAACGTTGGAAGACAACCCTTCAAGTTGGCCTATAAGCTGAGATGATGTCAGTCTACCCTCTATCAACCAGTTCGGCTTAAATCATGGAAGATACACTCTATATAAAGGTTGATGTGCGGCTCATTTGAAGGATAGGTTTTTAGACAAGTCCGTGATGAATTAATCGGAATACACCTGCAATAAATACTAAGGAAAGTCTATGGAAAAAGTGTAGGAGTAACAAATATATAACACTTGAAGAATTGCGGATATCTTTGTATCATTACAACGTGGAGAAAAGTGTGGATCACATAAATGAGACTAGTGCTGCGGTCAATTGCTGATCACAGAGCTGAGACTAGGGCTGCGGTCAAGTGTGGATCTTAGAGCTGAAGTTTGGGTTGCGGTCAACTGTGGATCTCATTGCTGAAGAAAGTTGCGTTCAAGGACATATGAAGGTGCTGAAGAAGGCTAATATTAACTATGTTAAAGTGTGAGATATATCACTGAGGTAAGGTCCAACAAAGTGCATGACTGTGTTAAATGATAGTGCTTAGGTAAGATTTGTGTTAATCTAAAACAAGTGAACAGTAAGCTCAGTCAAGTAAAGGCTCAAAGAAAGAAGAATTTAATTAGAGACCGAGTTCTCTAGTTCTGGTGTAGAAAGATGCAAGTCAGTGCAGGTCAGTGCAAAAGAGAAGGATCCATCTGTGATAAGGTCTTGGAAGCATACGAAAGTTAAGGGTCCGATTCTTGGACATGGTACTTGTCATTTGAAAATCTATAAGAATAATTTCTCGTGGGTTTTCCTCTCCAAGAGGGAGAGGTTTTGCCCTAGCTCGAAGAGCCTAAAATTGTGTCTCTTGTATTTTGGTAATTGACTTGATGAAAGACTAAATAAGCTAAGAAGAGAAGACACAAGTAAATCAAGTAAGCTCACAAGTAATTATCAAGAGGAGAATTTGATAATCACTGGCCCTCCAAATTCTCAACACGAGGCAAGAGAAGAGCAAGGACAAATACGAGGGTCTGAGGCAAGCATAGGAAGTTCTGAGGATGTAAGCAAAGGTTATCTCTGAAGCCAACAAAGAGCCTATTCTAAGGTAGCAAAGAACTTCATCTTTGTGGCCAGCGAAGGGCCTATTCTGAGCTAGCGAAGTGTCATCTATGAGGGCCAATAAAGTAACAATTTTGAGGCAAGGTCAGAGTTCTGTGGGCAGATGACTTGACAAGGAGGATGGACCAGGTTTGACCTAGTTTGTTAACTAAGATGTATCTCTATTGAATTGAAGAATTTCTCTATTAAAAAGGTTGTTGGGGTTTTCCCCGTGTGGGTTTTCCTAGGGTAATCTCTTGTGCTTCTTTTGTGGCTATCTCTTCATTATCTTTCTATCATAATTGTTATACCGTTGATGTCTTTTGTGTAATTACTTAATGTTATAATCATGGATAAAAATGTGCAAAAGAATCAAAACATTGGAAGTAATTATCAATAAAAGAAGACCCTATAAAAATTAACAGGTAATAAAGCTTGTAAGAGCGGAGACAAAGAAATATTACTTCCGAAGTTCATCTGTAATCTCATCAAGTTTAGTTTTCTTTGTCTTCCTCTGGTAGATGCTCAACATCATCATCAACATTGGCTATTGATGCATGCTGCTTTCCCTTCCTTTTCTTTTGAGGAAACTAGGAAGCATAGTGACCAAATATATGAAATTTGAAGCACTAAATCTTCGAAAGATCTTTCTTCTTCTGATTTGGAACTAGAGCTGATCTTCCACTTGTATTATTCTTATCAAAGTTTCTTCTTCCTTTTCCTTTCCTTGCATGAGCTATAAGGGCTTGAGTCTCTTCATCCCGAGGTCTCTGCATGCTGTTCTTCGATAACAATCTGCCTCCTCTTGGACATAGTCAGTCCAAAGCTGATCAAACTTGGGCAACTTAGCTTGTGCACAAATACCTTGCACAAATGGATCCCATGAAGAAGGAAATCCATTAAGAGTCATTGTAACAAGCTCTATTTCATCAATAATGTCTCCAATTGCTTTAAGTTGATCATTCAACTGGGCGACTCTTATGAGATAAGTGGCAAATGAATCTGATCTGGACATCATTATACTATAGAGATGATGCCTCAAGGCTAATTTCCTACTAGTGTCCTTACTCTCGAACAATCCCACCAAGGCATCAAACATTTCTTTAACAGTCTTCAACTCAACGACATGTGGAATCAAGTGGTGCTTGATGAAATCTATCTTGACCCTCTTAGCCTTTGCCTCATTCTTCTTATGCCTAGCTTTCTCCATAACATTTGCAGGTTCTGAGACAATGTCCTTTACATAATTTTGAATATCATTTTCTTCCAAGACAAGGAGTATCTTGGTCTTCCAAGATTTGAAATTTGTAGCACCATCCAACCTGTCTTCTACTCTTAGATTGGGCACCATCTTATCAAGAGATATGAAGTCTGATCAAGCTGCTTGAATACTAAAATCTGAGGCTGTTCAATGGCTGATCTTTCAACAATTTTCTGATACCATGTTGAAATTCTATGGCAAGTGCAGTAGAATACAAATTTCTTCCTGGTAATTACTTCCTAATGATTTTCAAACAATATTTCTTATGTCATTGCTATCATTGAATAATTATACTAAAAAAATCTCAATAGTAAATGTAGTGGAAAGTTGAAACAATAAAGATTATAGAAAGACAACCATGCACAAGAGACACAAATTTTTTTCACCTAGGAAACCCAACCTTGGGAGCAAACCCAACAATCTTTTCTTGAGGAGAAATTGTCTTTTCAACAAGGTTTACAAATCATAACTTATCTAAAAATTAGTGCCAATAATACAAGTCAAATATCAGTCAAATTGCAGTTTAGTTGACGCTGGTCAAACAATCAAAAAGTCAACTTTGCGGTCAAACTTCAGCCCTGCAGTGAAATCACATGTGTGGCTTGCAGTCAACTTGCACGTGCCTATCCGTACGACTTGTGGTCAACTTTAGTCAAACAACTGCGATCAATGCTTAGTCAAACTTAGTTAAACAATAATTAATTCATCACACGTGCGACCTCCAAGATGTTGGTCAACGGTCTGGTCAAACTGTCCTTCTTCACACGTGTGACCTCTAAAAGGAATGATAGAATGGTGAAGAGAGATGAAAATATGATCTCCAACAACATATTTCTCCTTGGCCAAATTTATACTCCACTAGAAAAGATTCAATGAGCTTGCTATGTTGATATTTTGCCTCTCACATACTTTTCTATTTATATAGAGCTCTAAGGATGAGTAGAGACTCATCAAGGTGGCTTCTCATCACAAGAAACTCCTTCACTAATGGAGTTTACATCACAACTCAAAATTAGACTAGAATTATTTATCCCACTATTGGGTGAAAATCCCCAATCAATAAACAATTCAAACCCGCTCTATGAAAAACACATCACTCCATCTCGGAGCACACTATGAGTATGGTGGGCCATTCACCCTTAGCAAAATCAGCAAGGCCCCATGGGTGAATGTATCAACTCCCCTAGTCAAATTATCATGACCCCATGGGAGAATGTCTGCCCTTGGGCCATTCACCCCTTGCCAAATTAGCATGGCCCCATGGGTGGATGTATCATTCCCCCATTGGTCAAATTAGCATGACCCCATAGGAGAATGTCTGCCCGATGCTGTAAATACATGAACATTAACCTTTGTAGAAATTTTAAGACCCACTCCGGTTTTCAGTTTCTCTTTATTTCTCCCATATAGTTAAATGCCCATTCCCATAACCATACATTCAACAAGCTGGGAAAATAAATATTTTCTGAAAACACAAATTCTAGAAATTTCAAATGCTGGAAATTGCAAAAATAAAAACACAAAAATAATTTCAGCCACATACACAGAAAATGACACGTTCATTTTGGTCAAGGTGACCCTGGAAAAACCCCCTACAACTCTTGGGGAAAACTAGTTCGAAAGCTCTTCTTTATTTATGAATATAACTTTTACTGTGAGACAGAAATTACAACAAAAATTCCAGCAACTTAACAAATGTACTTATCTCTATTTTCGTGCTTATACCCTGCCTTGGAAAACGTGTCGAACAGTAGACTAACAAAGCAAGAATTTTACAGCATTAAATGCTGACTGTACTTCTCGATTTCTGTGCCCAACTGTACATCCATACGGCTATATGGACTGTACAGAAGGTACAACAATACCTCCTCGATTTCTGTGCCTCTTTTTGCCTTGAAAAATGCAATGTTACTACTGACGGCTACTGTATGGATTTCCTTGAAATTTGTGCCACCAAACATTAGTACCTCTCCTCGATTTTCGTACCTAGAATCTGCCCAAAAAACTGTGCTGAAGCTGCTGTACGGATTCCTAGAAAATTGTGCCTCCTTCCTCGAAAAATGTGCCACACTCCTGCTGTATGGAATTTTGCCTTGGGAACTGTGCCTCTTTGCTGCTGCACAGTTTGCTGAAGTCTCTGGCTGTTGTCCTCCTTCTCCTCACTACTCAGGAATTTCTCCCTTGCTTTCTCTTCTCTTATCTCAATCTACTTATGAAAGAATCAATGACCTTTTCCTCCTTTAACCTAACCATGAGTGACTTTTGGGGAATCTCTAAATCCAACGGCTGAGATAGCTTTAGATCTAGGGCTGAGATTAAATGTGCATTTAATTCTCACTTTCTATTTTTAATTCACCCCACTTTAATAAAGACCCTCTTAGTCATTTATTTCCAAAGTCACTTTTCACTTTCTAATTTCACATTGACTTTATTAAAGTCACTTTAAAATTAAACTTGGTAACTTTATCACTTAAAGTCATTTTTAAATTAGATTTGACTTTATAACTTATAAAGTCACTTTAGGAGAAAAAGTGAAATACATTTGGACACTTTTCCCTAGGCCAAAGATCAAAGCCTTAGGGAACCACCTGTCCTCCGATAACCAAATTTCAACACTCCCTCTTACCGAGGAAGGTGTTCCTCACCACTCCCATCTTGTCTCTGAAGTAGGCATGCTTGCTCCGTGGTAAGGCTTTGGTAAATATATCTGCTACTTGCTCATCTGTGGGAATATACTCAAGCTTCACAACTCCCTTCTGAACATAGTTTCTGATGAAGTGATATATGATGCCGATATGCTTTGACTTGTCATGAAATACTGGATTCTCCGTGAGTTTAATGCAACTCTGATTATCACATTATATCACTGAAGGTCTCAATGACTGACTAAATAAGCCAAACAACATCTTGCGAAGCCATATGGCCTCACAACTAGCTAAACTGACTGCCATGTACTCTGCTTCCGCTGAACTCAATGCTACTGACTGCTGCTTTCGGCTGAACCACGACACCACTGTCGAACCTAACTCAAAACAACACCCTGAAGTGCTCTTCCTATCAGAGGCACAACCTGCCCAATCAGAATCAGTGTAACCTGCCAATCTCACTCCATCTCCCTGCCTATAATCCACCATAATCCACTGTCCCATGCAAGTACCGCAAAATGTGTTTTGCAGCAACCCAGTGCACCCTCCTGGGCTCACACATGAACTGGCTCATCGTGTTGACTGCAAAACATATATTTGGTCTAGTGTTGACCAAATACATCAAGGAACCAATCAGCTGTCTATACAATGTGGGATCCACCAACTCGGAATCTGAAGCGTGAAGCTTCTTTCAGTTAGTGATCATAGGTGTCAACATGGGTTTACAATCCTGCATGTGAAATCTGCTAAGGATGTCCACAATATACTTCCCCTGTCCCAGGAAGAAATGCCCCTCCTCATGCCACACCTCCAAACCCAAAAAGTAATACGTCAAGCCAATGTCCTTCATCTCGAACTCCGACGCAAGATCTCTCTTGTAGTATGAGTCTCTCTGCACCCGTAATGACCAAGTCATCCACATACAACACCAGAATGAGAGGCTCCTCACCTATCACTATAAAGTGTAGGTTCGGATCTGCATCACTCTTTGTGAAACCCATCTCCTGCAAGTACGTATCAATCCTGGAGTACCAAGTTCTAGGAGCTTGCTTCAGGCCATAAAGGGCCTTCTTCAGTTTGCATACATGGGATTCCTTCCCATGCGCCTCAAAGCCCTTTGGCTGCTCAATGTACACCTCCTCCTGTATGAAGCCATTGAGAAATGCGGTCTTTACATCCATCCGGTGGTTCTTCCAACCCATCTCTACTGTTATCGATATAATGGAGCGAATGAAAGTATATCAAGCCACGGGAGTGAAGGTCTCCTCAGAATCAACTCCCTCTACCTGGGAGAACCCTCTAGCCACAAACTTTGCCTTGAATTTCTCAATGCTGCCATCTGCAACATGCTTTACCTTGTAAAGCCATCAGGAAGTAACCACGGATTTGCCCTTAGGCCTCGGCACCACCTCCCAAACATCGTTCTGCATGATAGAAGAATTCTCCTCCTGCATGGCCTCTCTCTAGACCTGCTGGCTAGCTGCCTCCTCATAGCTAGAAGGCTCAGAGTCAACGATGTTGGCAACCATTGCCATATAGCTACAGAACCGCTCAGGTGGTCTGCTCTCTCTGACCGGTCTCTTCAGCCCAACAACAGATGTGGCCTCTCTCAAGGTATCCTGAAGCCACTTGGGCTTCCTCTTCCTTGAGCACACTTCTCCCACCGGAGAATGAAATTCCTCATCCTCATCAGGAGCCTGAACTCCTGACAGTCTGTTTGCTGTCCTCTTGCCCGAACCTGAACTTGTAGATGCTGAAGTACCGTGTGAACTGTCCATCAGTGGACTACTTAGTGAACTGCTCTGCGGATTGCTCTGCATGCTGCCCGAAGCACCGCCCCTCTGACTCTGCGAGCCACTGCTCACTGATGGACTTGATATCGTAATCGATGTACCTCCTGATCTCTGCCCACTGGATCCCTATGCCTGACTCAACTGCTCCTGAGGGTCTGGCCGATCCAGATACTCTAACTCCCGTGACCTCCTGAAAGCCCTGTCCTCCTCAAACTTCACATCCTGCTTGACAACAACTCTCCTCTGTGCAGGAATATAAATTCGAAAGGCTTTCGAGGTCTCACTGTAGCCCACAAAGATACCCTTCTCTGCGGTGGGCTCTAGCTTGGTCCTCTTCTCCTTGGGTACGTAGGAGTATGCAATACACCTAAAGATATGAAAATGACTAACATCAGGCTTCTTCCTAGAAAAAGCCTCCTCTGGAGTCACAAGCCCCAAGGCACGATGCAGACTCCTGTTCTGCAAATACACAACAGTGTTGCAGGCCTCTGCCCACAAAAACAATGGTAACCCCTGATCATGTAGCATGGCTTTGGCAGCCCCAACGATGGATCTGTTCTTCCTCTTCGCAACCCTGTTCTGCTGGGGGTTGTAAGGAACTGTGAAATCCCTCCTGATGCCTGCCTCTGCACAATAATCAACAAACTAGCAAGGGTGTACTCCCCTCCATTGTCTGACCTGACAGACTTGATCTTCCAACATGTCCGAGTCTGCACAAGAGCTCTGAACTCCTGAAACCGTTTGAAGACCTCACTCTTGGTCTTCAAGAAATAAATCCAGGTCCTCTTGGAGTGATCATCAATGAATAAAACACAATATTCATATCCACTCAAGGAAACATGAGACATCCGACCGCTCACATTGGTATGAATCAAATCAAGTATCTTAGTCGATCTGCTGTCATTGCTGGGAAAAGGGGATTTGGCAAACTTGCGCATCGCACATGCTCTACATGTATCTAGGTGATCAGAACTGAAATCTGGCACACTTGTAGTGATCTCCCGCAATGTCCTCAAGGCTCCATGATACATGTGCCCCATCCTGCGGTGCCAAATCTCGCATAGCTCTGAACTACTAGCTCTGCTGCTGGTACTACTGCTCAATGCCAAAAGGGGTTGAAACGCAAACTTGTACACCTTTGCATGGCGTACACCAATCACTCTAGCTGACTCAGCTGGAGCGCCCCTGGGATATATAAGCACCTGTCCTCTCTTGAACAATACCTCATACCCTCTGTCCTTTAATGCTAGGACGGATATAAGGTTCTTCCTCATCCCTGGCACATATAGAACATCTGGCACCTTCAAGGGAGGTTTGGGTTCCCTATCAAATGTCAATGCCCCCACACCGACTGCTCTAACAATGCTGTTGTCTCTGAGTACTACCTCTATATCAGTGCCACTCTCTGAAAGCTCTGAGAAGTACTCACAAACTCCTGTCATATGACGTGAAGCTCCACTATCAACATACCAAATACCTGAAGATGCTCCGCTAGTGGAGGGAAATGCACACTCCCTCTCAACCTCCGTGGCAGGTGATCCTGCACTAGTGGACTCACAAGCAATGAACCCAAACTCCCAGTCAAAGCTCTCCGAAAAGTCCTCTATCTCTCCTGATGCTGCCAGGGTCTTGTTCTTCCCGTTCTTCTCCGGACACATTATTGCATAGTGTCTAGTCTTCTAACAATTCCAACACTTCACCTTGGAATAGTCCTTCTCCTTGTTCAAGTGCTGCTTCCCTTTACCTTTGCCTTTGCCCCCACCACCACTTGTGGAAGCTTGCTTCTTTCCTTTGCCTTTCTTTCCCCTTGCTACTAGTGCTACATCCTCATCCTCCTCAATTGGTTTGGTTGCCCCAAGCTGGTTCTTTTTTATTTTATTCTGTATGCAATCATCCCACAACTTCTCCCAAGTGGGAAGGGTCTAACGTGCAACAATCCCATCAGCAAAGCTCAGCCATGAACTGGGCAGGCCATTCACTACAATCCGCACCAACTCAGTGGGTGGAATGACCTGTCCAACTGCTGCCAACTCATCTCTCACATTAGTGATATTTGTGAGGTATGCAGTAGCACTATCTGTCTTTGCCATCTTAATGGCCTTCAACTTCTCTCTTAGGACCATTTTTCCGTTCTCATTGGTACTCTAGTAGAGATTGGTCAAGGCTGTCCACATCTCATGAGCAAGTCTTTCCTCTCACATGAGGAATGCAATGGTCTTTAACACCATCCAGAATCAGTCTGTTACCCTTGTTATTCTTCTTATTAAAGTCTGCCAACTGAACAGGGTCAGTAGGCACATTAACAGGGCGCTGTTGAGTACTCACCATTATACCCCAAACTTCTGCGTCCTCAAAGATGCTCTGCATTCTTTCCTTCCATACATTGTAGTTGCTATGCCCATCCAACCTATCCTCCACCCTCAAGCCCAAAGACATGCTTGCTGTCCTAATAAAATGAAAATGACACTGCTGTGGTAAAGGTTCTGTTTTCTGTGTGAAAAATAAGCTTGCTGTAATTTTTCTCTTTGCTGTCCCAAACTGCACTTTTTAGCAAACTAACTCCGATACCATGTAGAAATTTTAAGACCCACTTCGATTTTCAGTTTCTCTTTATTTCTTCCATATAGTTAAATGCCCATTCCCATAACCATACATTCAACAAAATGAGAAAATAAATATTTTCTGAAAACACAAATTCTGGAAATTTCAAATGCTGGAAATTGAAGAAATAAAAACACATAAATAATTTCAGCCACAAACACAGAAAATGACACGTTGATTTTGGTCAAGATGACCCTGGAAAAACCCCTTACAACTGTTGGGGAAAACTAGTTCGAAAGCTCTTCTTTATTTCTGAATATAGCTTTTAAAGTGAGACAAAAATTACAACAAAAAAACCAGCACTTAACAAATGTACTTATCTCGATTTTCGTGCTTATACTCCGCTTTGGAAAACGTGCCAACAGTAAACTAACAAAACACAAATTTTACAGCATTAATTATAGCATTAAATGCTGACTGTACTTCCCAATTTCTATGCCCATCTTTACGGCCGTACAGACTGTATGGAAGGTACATCAGTACCTCCTCGATTTCTGTGCTTCTTTCTGCCTCGAAAGATGCGCTGTTGCTGATGTAAAGATTTCCTTGAAATCTGTGCCACTAAACAACAATACCTCTCCTCGATTTTCGTGCCCAAAATTTGCCCAAAAAACTGTGCTGAAGATGTTGTACGGATTCCTAGAAAATTGTGCCTCCTTCCTTGAAAAATGTGCCACACTCATGCTGTACGGATTTCTACCTTGGGAACTGTGCCTCTTTGCTGCTGTACGGATTTGTTGAAGTCTCTAGCTGCTGCCCTCCTTCTCCTCACTGCTCATAAATTTCTCCCTTACTTTCTCTTCTCTTCTCTCAATCTGCTCATGAAAGAATCAATGACCTTTTCCTCTCTTTTCTTTCTTTAACCTAACCCTAAGTGACTTTTGGGGAATCCCTAAATCCAATGGTTGAGATAGTTTTAGATCTAGGGCTGAGATTAAATGTGCATTTAATTCTCACTTTCTATTTTTAATTCACCCCACTTTAATAAAGACCCTCTTAGTCATTTATTTCCAAAGTCACTTCTCACTTTCTAATTTCACATTGACTTTAATAAAGTCACTTTAAAATTAGACTTAGTAACTTTATCACTTAAAGTTATTTTTAAATTAGATTTGACTTTATAACTTATAAAGTCACTTTAGGAGAAAAAGTGAAATACATTTGGACACTTTTCCCTAGGCCAAAGATCAAAGCCTTAGGGAACCACCTATCCTCCGGTAACCAAATTTCAACAACCTTAGCAAATTACTTTTGTGATTAAAGTAATGTCTTTTATAAGACAAAAGTGAGTTAATCTAATGAAATGCAAAGGTTTTTGCATTAGTGAATTAGATGAATCTAAATTATCGATCTCAAGTGAGGTGAGATCTAATCTCAATCGTCAATCACTTTGTAGATTAAGGTTGTGGATTTTGTCATAAATCAAAGCTTATTAAAAAAAGGTAAGCTAAGGGAGAAGACATACAAGACATCTTAAGTCGGGTTAGGGGGGAACAACTTCCCCCCCTTCGAATCACACCCAAAGCACGCTCTCGCAAAAAAAATTCACTCCCTGGTTTTTTCACAAAATTTGTCACAGAGATGTTCCAAATGCAATTGTTTTTCAAAGAAACAAGAGTTTTTGAGTAGGGCAACCTAATATTCAAGCTTATGTCCCTAGCATTGATATACTATTCATGGTAATGTTAAATTCTTAAAGTGACATTCTCCTTTATCTTTCATTTTCATCCTTTTATTTAAATTTTTAACATTACCATGAAATGACTCAGGATTTTTGAGAGTGGTTCCAACCTCTTTGGATTTCATATGGAGAAAGTATAATTTTAGATCTCACTCATAATCCAGCAAACTTATTAGCTTTTTTCAGGATTTTAGGATTGGGGGGATTGCAATGTTTCCATTGGATTTTGTCATGTACTAGGGTATGGGACTCGTACTTAATCAAAAGCACCAAGCTCTCTATGTACCTTGATGTTAGTGACATTGGTTGTCGAACTCCTCTATCATGACCCTACTAAAAATGTACCATCACTCAAACAAAATCTTGACTTGACATGCTACATTTTTTCTATCTTATGTTAATTACTTAGAGGGTGCTATTAATGACAAAGATCCCAAGATAGGCAATGATTTTGATGATATGTAGCTATTTGTTGTTGCTATGAAAATTTCAAACCAAAAAATATTTCTGCAGTGATAGATTTATTTCTCCTATTTATTATTTCAATAAGTTATTTACAGAATTCTTCTAGTAAATTTCGAAATAAAATAGGCTCTAATGCCTCCTTCCTTCTCCTATTGTGTCACTTTTGTAAATCCTTCAATCCTATCCCAATTTGTTCTTAAGGGGGGATGTTAGGATATTTCGACACATAGGAAATAGGCTCCTTTTGTGTCACCTTTGTAAATCCGTCAATCATATCCCAAGTTGTTTTTAAGGGGGGATGTTAGGATATTCCGACACATAGGAAGTAGTTAAGAATAACTTAGTCTAGTGTAGAGTTAGGTAAAGTGTGCTTCTTTACTATGTACATTTGTAACTTATAATCCGACGGTCACGATTTGTAGTGATCTGGCGGTTCTCTCTCTCCTCGGTATTAACGACACTTGATCCGTGGCTTAACACCTGATTGGTCCATGATCTCTAATTAAAGAGCGTGGAGGGTCATTTGTTCGGTAACCGTTTATGAGATAAACATATGTAACTTTTCTTTTTATATTAATAAATTGTCTGAAATGGCCGCGTTGGCTCAGGTCGTGGACTGTTTCCCTCTTTGAGGGTTTTAACCACGTGATAATACTGGTGTATTGATTTGTGATTTGTTTGTGAGCGGTGACCTTTGGTTTTTGATCTACGGATTTTACCCTGTAAATTTCTACATGGTATCAGAGCTATTTTGAGGGCCGCATCCATTGTTGATCCAAATCCAAAGCCAGTTTGACTGCATGCGACTGCCATTTTCTATATCTATTATTTCTGAAATTTTTCGGGCCTGGAGAGCTGCTCTATTGTGCCCGGAGCGTCTGTTGTAGTGAGGAACGCCTTTCGTTTCATGCAAAAAGGTTTCCAGTTGCGCAAGTTATGTCAGTTTAGATCTGGAGGTATAAAGAAATCTGTTTTGCAGTTATATTTGTTAATAGTTCTGCTTATTTCGGTTCTCTCTGTTTATTTCGGTTTTAGGTTTTATTTATTTGCCGGATCTATACCCTCTTCTTTGTGTATGCTCTTTGCTCTGCGTTGTGCGCGATCTCGACAAATCAGAAACAGGAAGAAGGGATTTTTTTTGCTACGTATGCTTTTTCCCCATGTCTTTGTGCGATCTCGTGAAATCAGAAATAGTGAAAAAATAGATAGTTGCCAGTAAGGCTAACTGAAAATCCAACATTTTGCCGCAAGGCTTGCATTTCGTTTTTTTTTGCTCGGATTTTTGTGTTTTTTGTGCAGGAAAAAGCCCGAAAAGAAGAAGAAGAAGAAAAAAAAAAGAGAAAAAAGAGAAAAAAAAGAGTGCATGCCCGATTATTTTTAACAACACCAATTATTTCCAATGGCTACCTCGCATGGTAGATATACTTAAAAGTAAAGGGCTTTATAGAATAGCCACAAGACAAGAAACTAAACCTTCCGATGATGATAAAGTCACTAAATGGGAAAATAAACAAGATCAAGCACGAGGGTTTATAGGAATTTCCATTGCTCAAGATCTTCAATTACATATCCTTGACATTGACACCCCTCATGAAGCCCTAAAAAAGCTAAATACTGTCTTTGGCATTCAAAATCAAATCAGGGCCCACCAGCTTGAAAATGAGTTGCTTACTTTGGACCCCAAAAATTTCTCCTCTATTGAAGATTTTTTGTTCAAATTCAAGACCCTTAGACTTCTTTTAGAAGGTTGTAAGGTCAAAAAGGAAGATGGTAGCCTCATCTATTGCATTCTTGCTAAGCTTGGCCCTGCATACTCTGTATTTGTTTCCACCTTCCATTCCACTAGAGAAGCCATCATTTCTTCAGGAAACACCTACAAGAACCCCTCTTTTGATGCCTTTTGTGATTCTTTGATAAGAGAACAAGAAAAATCTCACCTTGGTCTTATCATTTCTGGAAACGCTTCTAAGAAAGCCTTAGCAGCCCAACAACAATCATATCAAAAGAATCCCAAGAAGCAGTATCCTAAAAAGTATGGTCCGAAACCAAACAAGGGTCCTAGGCAATTTCAGCCGCAAACTGAAAAAGCAACTCACCAAAATGATAAGGCAAATAAAAACAAAGGGAAGAAGACAGATAGACATTGCAACTTTTGTAATTGTGATGGCCATATAGAGTCCAAATGTTTTAAGAAGATGGAAGCCTTAGAAGTAGCAATGAAGAAGCACAACATCAATTTGGAGCACTCTTCACCTTCATCTTCAGGAATGACACTTTCTGCTTGTGGTTGTCAAGCATCAAGATTTGGTTATGCATTAAATGTATCTTCTTCTGCTCATGCTCATGAGTGGCTCATTGATTCTGGAGCTTCTTACCACATGGCCAAAAATCAAACCATGTTTTCTTCTTTAAATGATTGTAACACAAAACATATTTATGTTGGTGATGATAGATCTCTTAGTGTTGTAGGATTTGGAACCATTCATCTCGATAATGGTCAGTTTAATGATGTACTATGTGTTCCTACCTTGTCATGCAATCTTCTCTCTGTTTATCAGATAACTCATTCAGGTGAAGGGAAAATAGTAGAATTCTCACCTCATGATTTTGTAATCAAGGACCTCAAAGATCCTAGACATATTTTAGCTACTGGCATTGTTGATGATTCTACAAGGTTGTATAAGTTTGACAACTTTGGGTCATCCTGTCTTCGCTCCGTTTTTGTTGCTCATAATGATGATGTGAACAAACTTTGGCATGAGCGATTTGGTCACTTAAACTATCACTCTCTTCAAAATCTATGTAAAGAAAATATGGTGACGGGTCTTCCTATGTATCTTGCCGAGATGGTGTTTGCTCCGAATGTGTACTCAGAAAACATCATCGGGATAGTTTTGACAAACGTGCCTCTTGGCACGCTTCAGCCCCTTTGCAGCTTGTGCACAGTGATTTATGTGGTCCACTTCCTATTGTTTCTTTCTCTGGTTGCAAGTACTTCTTAACTTTCATTGATGATTTTTCCAGACGCACTTGGGTATATTTTTTAAAACTCAAGAGTGAAGTTTTTAACATGTTCTTGGCCTTTAAGGCCTTTGTTGAGAAACAATCTAGACATCAAATTCTTAAGTTAAGATCAGACAATGGCGGAGAATATGTTAACAACAAATTTATCAACTTCTGCACTGAGCATGGCATTCAATTGCAACACATTGTTCCATATACTCCACAACAAAATGGTGTAGCTGAAAGGAAGAATCGCACATTAAAAGAAATGGCTAATTGTATGCTTCAATCTAAAGGACTTGGTCTCAATTTTTGGGCAGAAGCCATTAACTGTGCAAATTACATAGTAAATCGCACTCCTACTAAGGTTTTAAAGAATATAACCCCATAAGAAGCTTGGAGCTCAATCAAACCAGATGTAAGTCACTTTCGTGTTTTTGGAAGTGATGCTTGGGCCCATATTCCAGATGCGAAACATAAAGCCTTAGAACCTAAGAGTGAAAAATGCATTTTTGTTGGAATTTCTTGAAGATGTCAAAGGTTATAGACTTCTTCAACCAAAATCCAAAAATATAATCATTAGAAGAGATGTAAAATTTGATGAAAATATATCGGCTTGCGAGCCTAGTTCGACGAGTGTGCCACCTTTGGCCTGCGAGCCTGATTCGGCATATGTGCCACCTCTCTCTCTCTCTTCTATTTTTAATAGCATTCCTTCTAGTTCAGATGATGACAACGAGGATGACAATCCTCCTCCACCTCTTGAAGTTATTCCTTTTACCCCACAACTTCCAAGATGGGTTTGCTCTACTCGGAATGTAGCAGGTTCTCTTGCAGGTGACCCTGCTGATCGACGACGTACACGTTCTCAGTTCGAAAGAGCCTCTTCCTTATTGGCTCAAGTTCTAGAAAATCCTGATCCAGAAACCTTTGAAGAAGCCTCCGATCATCCAGATTGGGATGAAGCTATGAATGAAGAATATCGTTCCTTATTGGCGAATGATACTTGGGATCTTGTTCCTCTTCCAAAAGGAAGAAAACTTGTCAGATGCAGATGGGTTTACAAAACCAAGTTTGGACCAGATCGAAAAGTGGATAGACATAAATCTCGTCTTGTCGCTAAAGGATTTTCACAAGTTGAAGGCATTGACTATACTGAAACCTTCTCCCCTGTTGCCAAAATGAATTCTATCTGCCTTGCTCTTTCCCTTGTTGTCTCCTTTAAATGGGAAGTCCATTAGATGGATGTTAAATCCGCCTTCTTACATGGAGATTTTCATGAAGAAATCTACATGGAACAACCCCCTGGCTTTATCCAAAACGACTCCAGCCTTGTTTGTCGCCTTAGGAAGTCTCTCTATGGTCTCAAACAAGCTCCTTAGGCTTGGTATGCCAAAATGGATAGATTTCTATTAGATAATGGCTTTTCTAGGTGTCATTCTAACAACACTGTCTACACCAAGAAAGTGGGTAAGTCCTTCACCATCCTTGTTCTTTATGTTGATGATCTTATCCTTACTGGTAGTGATCCCAACCATATAAACCATGTGAAGTCTAGCCTCAAAAAGAAGTTTGAAATGACAAACTTAGGACACTTGCATTATTTCCTTGGTCTTTAAGTCTTGCAATCCAAAAAAGGTATTACCCTCTCTCAGTCCAAGTATGCCTGTGATCTTCTACACCACTTTCACATGGAAGACTGTAAGCGAGCCCCTTCTCCCTTTCAGTCTGGAGTCAAGCTTTCAGTCACTTGTACTACCCCTGAAGTTGATGCTACCTTATATCGTCAACTTGTTGGTAAACTTCTGTATCTAACCCATACACGTCCTGACCTTTCCTTTGCCGTTGGTATTGTCGCTCGATTTATGCACCAACCTCATGAAAGTCACTGGAAAGCAGCTAAAAGAATACTTCGATATATTCGAGGTACAATTTAGTTCGGGATTCATTATAGTGCAGGGGCATCTCCATTGTTGATTGGTTTCACTGATTCTGATTGGGTTGGTGACCGTGATGATTGAAAGTCTACTGTAGGATATGTATTCACTCTTGGTTCAGGACCTATTACTTGGTCTTGTAAGAAACAAAGTGCCATCTCTCTTCCTTTGGCTGAAGCAGAGTATCGCGGTGCAGTTGAAGCCAATAAGGAAGCCATGTGGCTTCGTTAGATCCGGTCTGAATTTGGTCTTCATCAATAGCATCCAACTACACATTGGTGTGATAATCAGAGTGCCATTCAGCTATGTAAAGATCCAGTTCAACATCAGCGCATGAAACACATTGAACTCCACATACACTTCATCAGAAAGCTCATTCATGATCGTGTTCTTGAAGTGCAGTACTGTCCAACCAATGATCAAGTAGCCGATATCTTTACAAAGGCTCTCACAGAAGCGAAGTTTACCAAACTTCGATCCATGCTTGGAGTTCAGGAAAGTTGTCAATAAGAGGGGATAGGCTCTAATGCCTTCTTCCTTCTCCTATTGTGTCACTTTTGTAAATCCTTCAATCTTATCCCAATTTGTTCTTAAGGGGGGATGTTAGGATATTTCGACACATAGGAAATAGGCTCCTTTTGTGTCACCTTTGTAAATCCTTCAATCCTATCCCAAGTTGTTCTTAAGGGGGGATGTTAGGATATTCCGACACATAGGAAATAATTAAGAATAACTTAGTCTAGTGTAGAGTTAGGTAAAGTGTGTTTCTTTACTATGTACATTTGTAACTTATAATCCGAGGGTCACGATTTGTAGTGATCCGACGGTTCTCTCTATCCTCGGTGTTAACGACACTTGATTCGTGGCTTAACACCCGATTGGTCCATGATTTCTATTTAAAGATCATGGAGGGTCATTTGTCCGGTAACCATTTATGAGAGAAACATATGTAGCTTATCTTTTTATATTAATAAATTGCCTGAAGTGGTCGCGTTGGCTCAGGCCGTGGACTATTTCCCTCTTCGAGGGTTTTAACCACGTGATAATACTGGTGTACTGATTTGGGATCTGTTTGTGAGCGGTGACATTTGGTTTTTGATCTACGGATTTTACCCTGTAAATTCCTACAAATAAATAACTACTACAACATTCACTTATGTATATGCATAGAAAGGAACAGTAAGAAATATAAGCATAAGAAACAATCACATGTCTACACTTATTTTTGGACAATTGTCCTTGGAAAAACCCAATGCGGGAAAACCAGTGCAGTAGATGAGGGTTTATATATTATTCTTCAGTAGTGAAATTCTTTACAAGAAATACACTGGCAGGTTTCTTCAGAAAACATCTTAGATAGATTCTCCAGTTCCTTCTGGAGAATTTCTGACACTCGGAAGACCCACTATCTCCCTCTGTGTCACTCTGTGTGCTTCTCTACGCAGTCCCTGTGCTGGACTGCGTCACTTTGCATGGGCACACTGCGCTGCCTTCTGTGGCCCTTTGCGTCCCTCTCTCTTTCTTTTTTGTTACTGCTGACTCCCTCTCCTTCTTCTGCCTCTGCAACTCTGTCCTGCAACTCTCCCTCTGAAATCGAATTCTTTTCCTTCAGAACCGACTCCCTTCGGGTTATTGATTGTGTCCGACTTACTTTCCAAATGACCTTCAAGCAATCAACAGCCATAATAGAAGTCTAATAATTGTCTAAGATTAAAACATGACTTGATCTTCGTTCTTTAGAAGATTCACACTCTGTTTTATTAATACCCATTAATTATTTAATTTCCCTAAGTTTAGACTTAGGGTCTACATTAAAATAATTAATTATTTTAATAAAACACAAATCGAGTGGAATTTCCACAAACGGTTTTTGGGTTCTTTGGAATACTGATGTCTAAGCCTCCTTGCAAATTATGAGACTTGTAACACTTTCTGATGCTACAAAAATCAACACTCCCTCTTACAAAGGAAAGTGTTCTAGCAAAATGGCTGCTGCATGCTACTTTGTCTTGAAGCATCCTCTGCATTGCTGCCTTCTGTATTGCTGCCCATGACCCTATCACTGTCACTGCCTCATCTATACTGCAACTCCCTCTGAATCCTGAACCTATCCTTCCCTGCTACTGAAATGGATTCTTGATCATCCCCATCTTTTCTCTGAAATAGACAAACTTGGTTTTTCCCAGAGATTTTGTGAGGATATATGCCACTTGTTCTCCTGTAGGAGTGTACTCCAATTGTACAACTCCCCTTTGGACACAGAGTCTGATGAAATGACACCTGATGTCAATGTGCTTTGACCGATCATGAAACACAGGATTCTCAGAGAGCTTGATGCAACTCTGATTATCACATAGAATGTTGGTCGCCTCCATCTTCTCCTTGAGTAAGTTCACAAGCAATTTTCGAAGCCATATGGCCTCACAGGAAGTTGTGCTAGATGCCATATATTTGGCTTCTGCGGAGCTCAAGGCCACGGATTTCTGTTTCCTGCTGCACCAGGAGGTCATCCCCGATCCAAAACTGAAACAGTATCCACTGGTACTTTTTCGACCTACTGGGCTCCCAACCCAATCTGCGTAAGTGAACCCACTCAACCTGATGTCATTGCCTCTGGTGTATTTTAGTCCAAGGTTGACTGTTCCTTGTAAATATCTGAGAAAATGTTTGGCTGCTGCCCAATGAGCCCTCCTAGGTTCCACCACGAACTGATTGAGAGTATTGATAGCATAACAGATGTCTGGTCTAGTGTTTACTAGATACATCAGAGAACCTATGAGCTGCCTATACAATGTAGGATCAACCTCATCATCTTCGGACGTGTCAATTTTCTTCCAGTTGGTAATCATTGGAGTAGCCATGGTCTATAATACTCCATCTGAAACCTTTTCAGAACTTTTGTAGTATATCTTCCTTGTCCAAGGAATATCTCACCCTTCTGCTGCCAAAATTCCAACCCCAAAAAATAATGCATGTCAAATTCCCTCATGTCAAATTCTGGAGCTAAATTCTCCTTGCAGTCATTGATGAGCTTAGATGATCGTGTTAGGAATAGATCATCTACATATAACACTAGTATAAGAGGCTCATCGCCTACCCTTAGATAGTAGAGATTGGGATCTGCGTCACCCTTGACAAATCCCATTTTTTGCAAGTAGTTGGCAATTCGACCATACCAAGCTCTAGGGGCTTGCTTCAATCCATACAAGGCCTTCTTGAGCCTGCACACATGAGTTTTCTGTTCATTTGTCTCAAAGCCCTCTGATTGTTCAATATATACTTCTTCCTTTATCACCCCATTCAGGAACGCAGTCTTGACATCCATCTGGTGAATCTCCCATCCCATCTACGTAACAAGGTATATCATAGATCTAATAGAAGTATATCAGGCTACCGAGGCGAAGGTTTCTTCATAATCTATCACTTCCTTCTGAGCGTACCCCTTAGCCACAAACTTGGCCTTAAATTTCTCAATGCTGCCATTTGTAGCATATTTGATCTTGTAGATCCATCTCGAACCTACAACTGATCTGTCCTGAGTCTTGGGAACCACTTCCCAGACATCATTCATCATGATGGAGTTGTACTCCTCCACCATCGCATTGACCCAAACTTGGTGTTGAGTTGCCTCCCGAAAACTAGATGTCTCTCCAACCTGCGCTACCAAATCTTGGTACCTTTTAGGTTGTTTGTGCTGCCTCTTCTCATTTCAGGGGGCTCTGAAAAACTCTTCTGCATCCTTCAGAATCTGTCGCAATTCCCTGCTTGTCTTACCATTGGTAGTGGGTGGATCCACCTGCTCTCCTTCCTACAAGTCCTCAGTTGATCTATCCTTTGGATCCCCATGCCTTGGAGAGGCACTCGTATTACCCTCCACCGGTCGTTGTGGCTGGACCAAAGGATCTTCCTCAGACTGCATAGCAGAAGGCATCTCCCGGGATTTTCTGAAGTCCCTCTCCTCCATGAATTTCACATCCCGCCGTACTACGATCTTCCTGCTCTCAGGAATGTATATATGGTAAGCCTTTGCGTTCTCACTATATCCCCCCAGATATCCCTTTTTCGCAGTCTTATCCAACTTCTTCCTCTTCTCTTCAGGCACATGACAATATGTCGCACTGCCAAAGATCCTTAAGTGGCTCACATCAGGCTTGCTGCCAATGAATAAACGTTATGGAGTAATCTTACCCAATGCATTATGAGGAATCCTGTTCTGTACGTAAACAACTGTATTACAAGCTTCAGCCCACAAAAATTTGGGCATGTTTTGATCGTACAACATTGCCCTTGCAGCTTCGACAATAGTTTTGTTCTTCCGCTTTGCAATACCATTATCCTCTGGATTATATGGAGCAGTCCACTCTCTTCTGATGCCTTCCCTTGTGTAGAACTCTGTGAAGTTTTTATCCGTGTATTCTCCACCATTGTTTGAACGCAATGTGTTGATCTGCTTTCCTGTCAGATTCTCTACCAGAGCTTTAAACTCCTTGAATCGGCCAAAGTCTTCGTCCTTGGTCTTCATAAAGTAGATCCAAGTCTTCCTGGAATGGTCATCAATGAAGGTGACGAAATATTCGGCACCACTAAGAGCTCTAGTGGACATTGACCTGTAGTTGTCTGAGTGTATTAAGCTCAACACATTCTTAGCCCTATTGCTGCTTCTGTGGTATGCTGCCTTGGTATACTTTCATAATACGCACCCTCTGCAAACATCATCTTGCTTGGTGCTCAGTTCTGGAACTCCTGTGATAGTCTTCTTGAGAATTCTTAATGCCCCATGATGCAAGTGCCCCATTCTCCTGTGCCATAGCTCATTCAAGTCCTTCTCATCAGTGCTGCCTATTAGTGCCATTGGGGATTCGAGCTGTAACTTGTAGAGTTTATTGCTCCTGACTCCGATTTGTGCTTTCTTCTTCCAATTTGGGTGTTTGACGTATACTCTATTGCCAATGAAGTAAACGTCATAACCTTTGTTTTAAAGTTGCGACACCGAAAGTAAGTTCATCTCCAAACTAGGCACATGCAGTACATTAGTGGCCCGAAGCTTATTACCAACTTTCGTTTGAAATACTGTGGTACCTCTTCCAACAGGGGTACATTTTGCCTTATTACCCATGGTGATTTTAAAGTTCATCTGCTCTTCTTGGTAGTTTGAGAAACACTCTCGCACTCCTGTCATGTGAGCAGAAGCCCCACTATTAATGTACCAGATCTAAGGAGAAGCAGAGCTTGACACACAAACAAATTCTTCTTCCAATCTGGATACCGGAACAGAAACATCGTGATCCATCTGTTCTTCCATGCTTCCCTTATTCTCTAGAGAACTGCGTGAACCCTTCCTAGCTGCTGCAACAACGTCTGATTTATGTTCAATCGCCGGTTCTCTGCTCCTGTTACTCATCTCTGGCTCTGATACCATGTGAAAATTTCAAACCAGAAAATATTTCTGCAGTGATTGATTTATTTCTCCTATTTATTATTTCAATAAGTTATTTACAAAATTCTTCCAGTAAATTTCGAAATAAATACTACTACAACATTCACTTATGTATATGCAGAGAAAGGAACAGTAAGAAATATAAGCATATGAAACAATCACATGTACACACTTATTTTTGGACAATTTTCCTCGGAAAAACCCATTGCGGGAAAACTGGTGCAACAGATGAGGGTTTATATATTATTTTTCAGCAATGAAATTCTTTACAAGAAATATACTGGTAGATTTCTTTAGAAAACACCTAAGATACATTCTTCGGTTCCTTCTGGAGAATTCCCGACACCCGGAAGACCCACTATCTCCCTGTAAATTTTTGAAGATGTTTTATGCTTGATGCAACTTTACTTCAAACCTGATACCAAATAGCAATCACTTAAACATGAAAGTAAAATGCTAATAGAGCATACCAATAGATCGACGGAAAGCAAGCCAAAAATACACTTAACTTGATCAGCAAAATATATTTGTTGTGGTGCATTATGACAGTCAACAGGTGCTTCAACCAACAAAGTCTCCTCACGGTCAGCTAACCAGAAGTGTCACACGAACCTCAAGACAGCTCCACAAAAGTCAACCCAAAGTCAATGAAAGTCAACGTTGTGCAGGGAACGCAGAACAACAGCAGCAAAAAGTCAACGCAACAAGTCAAAGGTCAATGTCTAGCCTCGGTTTTTGTGCCAATGAATGCGGCCTTCAAAAATCAAAATTTTGGTGAAGGTTTGAGGTCAAATGGTCAAGCGTTGACCAAAGTCAACGCTGGTCAAACCTATGCTGAAACCCTAGACAAATCCGAACAGAAAACCCTAGCTGCTATTCCACATGTGTGAGAAGAAAAGCCTCCAAATGATGATCGAACCAATCAGACACAAGAGAGAAGTGTGTGATGAGTGGATGATGAAATTAACTCCAAGTTTGTCCAATTTATATCCATCTGTGAGGGTGTGTGACACATTTGTTGGTGCTCCAAGCCTACATTACAATTCTGGCCGACCTTGCACATAAGTGGAATAAATTCAAAGTAAATGTTCTGCTCATCCGATCAAGATGATCTTTAGATCAATCTTGCACCTCTCCGAAAAAAGAATCCAATAAAAATATTGGCATCATCATCTGAGTAGTACAACATGAAGTTTGAACCTAGTTGCCCCAAATTAACACTCCCTCTCAACTAGGGAGAAATCCATCCACTAGTGCCATCCAAACATCATGTGTCATATTGCCGTAACTTGCTTTGCTGGCTTCTTTATTTCAAATGGTGAGTCACAAAGACATCACTTCTGGCTGACCCGAAGTCAGCTCAGAGGTTCGAAACCTCTACAGGACTCAAATGAGTCTCATACTAACCCGAAGTTAGTTTAACTGACCCGAAGTCAGTTGGAGGTTCGAAACCTCACTAGACTTGATCCTAGATCAAGTGGTTGGACATGTACCATCCTAGAAATAGAGAGTACGACAATCTCCGATGCGTCCATCGGTCTTGATATCGGTCTCTATCCACATTACCCACCTCATTGGCCAAGATGAGAGGTACTTCCCATGAGTCCGGGACCCCATGGGTAGGATGCACACGGGGCACAGATCAAAGAGAGGTGAACCAACTCAATATCTTCACGGTGGGGCAGAAGCACACCAATAAGGTTCGACAAGCCTAGCCCTGTGGTTGCTTATAGCTCCAAGAAGTTATCCCCAAAGCCCCCTGGAGCTCCCAGAGCTCATCGTCCAACAAGACCCTTAGAATAGGGTAGTTCCACGATTCCAAGATTCTCACGGAAGGTTTGGAACTTGACCTTCCCCAAGGGCTTTGTGAGAATATCTGCGACCTGCTCATCAATTTCTATATGATCGAGCCTTACGGTGCCTCGCTATACCATATCCCGGATAAAATGGTACCTAATATTAATATGCTTGGATCGATCGTGGACACGAGATTCTCTGACAAACGAATCCCACTCTGGTTATCACAAAGGATAACGGTGGTATTTAACACATGCCCAAACAAATCACTGAAGAGATTTCGCAACCAAATAGCGTCACAACAGGCCATACTTGCTGCAATGTATTGGGCCTCAGCGGTGCTCAAAGCTACCGACTTCTGCTTCCTGTTCATCCAAGATATCGAAGCAGATCTAGGTGTGAAGCAACATCCAGATGTGCTCTTGCGATCCACCACACTGCCAACCCAATCGACATCAGTATATCCATGGAGTCTCAAACTCCTGACAGTGTATCTCAGCCCATGGTTTATCGTGCCCCAAAGATATCTCAAGAGATTCTTGGCATGAACCCAGTGAATGTGATGAGGATCAACCATGTGTTGACTCAAAGTGTTCAGTGCAAAACACATGTTCAGACGAGAGTTCACTAAGAACATCAATGCACCTACGTGTTGACGATACTCAGTAGGATTTCCCAATGTAGGCCCAACAGCATTTCCACACAACTTCTTGAAGTTGAGCTCCATCGGTGTCGACACGGACTAACAGTCCACCATACCAAATCTCTCCAGCAGCTTCACAATGTATTTTCCTTGAGAGAGGAAAATCTCGTCAAGTCTCTGCCAGACTTCCAAGCCTAGGAAGTAATGCATCAGTCCTAGGTCTTTCATCTCGAACTTGGAAGCGAGCTCCCTCTTACATTGATGAATGAGAGGGTAAGCACTTGTCAGAAAGAGATTGTCCAGATAGAGAACCAGAAGGAGAGGCTTTTCTCTATCAACCTCGAAGTAAAGGTTCAGATCAACATTACTTCGAGTGTTGCCCAGCTTCATCAAGTAGCTATCTATCCTCTCGTACTAAGCCCTGGGGGCTTGCTTCAACCCATAGAGGGCTTTCTTCAACCTGCATACATGAGAGTCTTTATCCTGGACTTCAAACCCCAGAGGTTGCTCCACATACACCTCTTCCTTTATCGAATCATGCAGAAAAGCGGTCTTCACATCCATCTGATGGAGACTCCATCCTTGCGTGGTAGCAAGGGCAATAATGGATCGGATGGTGGTATAGCGGGCCACAGGTGCAAATATATCATCATAGTCTATGCCTTTTTTTTGAGAGAAACCTCGGGCAACGAATCTTGCCTTGTACTTTTCAACACTACCATCAGATCCATGCTTGATCTTATAGAGCCATTTGGAGGTGACGACAACTTTGTCCTCCGGTCTCGGGATCACAACCCATACATCATTCTTCATAATGGACTCGTACTCTTCTTGCATAGCATCCTTCCAGACTTGATGCTTTACGGCTTTTTCAAATGATCCAGGCTTAGATTGTACGATTGTACTCATGGCTGCTAGATACCCTTGGTATCTATTCAGCTTCTTGCTTTCACGGAATGTCCCCCTTGGGGCCATATGTCTCTCGGCATCTTCGAGAGTATCCTGGAGCCATGAGGGTCTTCTTTTCATTGAAGGAGGTGGATCAATGGGGTCCATCGGTCCTTCAACATCGGGCATTGTCTCATCCTTTGACTCTTCTTGCTTCCCTGATCTTACATCATGGTCTTCCTCAGAGCTTGGAAGATTTATCACTTTCCTGAGGGAAGCATCTTCATTGAAGGTGACATCGTGGCATATCTCCACTTCTATTTGACCAGGCACATAGACTCTATAAGTCTTCGAAGTTTCATTGTAGCCCACAAACATTCCCTTCTTCCCAGAAGCATCCAGCTTGCTTCACTTCTTTTTCGGCACATGAAAGTAAACGGGACAACCAAAAACTGTAAAATGAGAAACATCAAGTTTCTTACCAGAGAAGACTTCTTCGAGAGTTTTGGAGTCCAGAGCGGATACGAGCTTCAATTTTGTATGTACACAACAAAGTTCACAACTTCTCCTCATAGAAACTTCGGAAGACCTTGGTCACATAGTATGGCATGGGCAACTTCCACAATGGTCCTATTCTTTCTTTCAGCAACGTCATTTTGCTTAGGAGTATACACGGTTGTGGTCTCCCTCTTAATGCCATCTTCTCTGCAAAAGTTATCGAACTCGTTTGTCTCATATTCAGTGCCATTATTGGTCCTCAAAATATTGATCTTCTTTCCTGTTTGATTTTCTACCAAGGCTTTGAAGGTATGAAATCACGTGAATGCTTCATCCTTCTTCTTCAAGAAATATATCCAGGTCTTGCGAGAGAAGTCATCTATAAACGTCATGTAACAAGAACATCCTCCCAAGGATATCACGTGCAACATACCAGATAGATCAGATTGTATCAATTGCAAGACATCAGATGTCTTTGTGACACTTGAGGGGAAAGGTCCCCTTGTATGCTTTCCTTCGGCACAACCCTGACATACACCTTCATGATCATTTTTGAATTCGGGCATCCTTGTCACCACCTTCCTTTCTTCGGGAAGGGCTTTGTAATGAAGGTGTCCAAACCTCCGGTGTCATAATTCGGTTTGACGAATTGTACCACTTGTCATAGCCCCCAATGGACTTCCTCCAACCTGGTAGAGTGTATCAACTCTAAAGCCAATCGCGAGAGATTTTTTGAAACTCTTCTTCCAGATGCGTACCTTTCCATTGACGAATGCCACCTTGAATCCTTTGTCTTCCATGGCCGAAATAGACACAAGGTTCTTCTTCAAATAGGGTACATACAATACATCTTGCAAACAGAGGACTTGACCTTGAGATAAATGGAGGGTCACAGTCACTGTTCCTTTTACGGGATAGGTGGCATTATCTCCAAGGATAATTTTCAAATTAGTATCCTTCTCCATCAAATCAGAGAGAGCTTCTTAAAACCCAGTGAGGTGCCTTGAAGCATTGGACATGTCTTAGACATGAGCTAGTAGCCATTGGAGAGAAGGTCGAGGACGATTTTTTTTGAGAACAACGCTGAATGGTTTTCAAAAGCAGTGAGATGTTTTTGTGCAAGTAGTTAGTGGAAGATCTGATTTTCCTAGTTGGGAATGCCCGTGGAATGGCTTCACATAAGAGGAGCTTCGACTAAGCCTTGTGAAAGGTAACAATGTTATTAGCAACAATTTCAAGTAGAAGGGAGATAACAACGAGAATGTTTCTCTTGTGAGCAAGGGCAAAGTGAAGAAGGAATCCAGTAAAGGGTCCAACTCTAAGGAGGAAAATAAGAACACATCGAAGATCAAGTGCTATGGCTGTCACTAGTTTGGCCATTACCGCAACAATTGCTCGCACAAAAATTAAGGCGACAACAAGGGCGAGAAGCATGCAACGACAACCACAAATGAGCTTTCTAGTCGAATGGATGATGAGTTTGCACTCATCACATTCAACAATAGTCCAAGAGAGTGTTGAGATTTTGGGGTAGCATCGGATGTGCTCTACCTCCAAAATTTTGTGGAGTTGGAGTACATGAGATCTACAAGGCCCAGAAAGCATTTGGAGAAATTCCATCTGGTTTGATAGTTATTCAGATAATTAATCTTTTTAATTAACGTAAATTTTTGTAGATGTTCTATGCTTGATGCAACTTTACTTTTTATCCCAATATCAGTCAGTAATCACATAAACAAGAAATTAAAACGCTGATAGAACATACCAGTAGATCGACAGAAGACAAGCCAAAATATATAAGTGTGTTGGTGCGTTACGACGGTCAACAGGATGCTTCAACTAGCAAAGTCTCAATACGGTCAGCCAACCAAAAGTGTCACACAACCCTCTAGGACAACCAGATTAGTCAACCCCAAAAGGCAACGAAAGTCAATGCTGTCAGTTAACGATCAATGCAAACAGCAGCAGCAACAAGGTCAACGCAACCAAGTCAAAGTCAACGTCCAGCCTTAGGAATTGTGCCAAAAAATGCGGATTGAGGAAATCGAAAGATTAGGAGAGTTTCAGGTTAATTTGACCATGCATTGACCAAAGTCAACGTTGGTCAATGTTGTGGTAGAAACCCTAGGCCGAAAACATAATTTTCTCCTTGCTGAAATTTCCCACGTGTGAAGAGAAGAGCCTCTAAGGTGATCGAACCAATCAGATGATGAGAGAGAAATGTGTGAGGATGTGATGAGTGAAAATTTCCTCCAACGTTGACCAATTTATATCCATTAATGAGGGGGTGTGACACAACTGCTGGGGCTCCAAACCTTCAAGCTGACCTGCACATATTTTGAATAAATTCAAAATAAATGTTCTGCTCATCGGATCAAGATGTTCTTTAGGTCGATCTTGCACCTCTCCGAAAGAGGAGTCCAATAAAAATATTGGCATCTTCATCTGAGCATCACAACATGGAGTTTGGACCTAGTTGTCCAAAATTAACACTCCCTCTCAACTAGGGAGAACTCCATCCACCTCTGCCATCAAAACATCGTGCGTCATCCAATCGTAACTTGCTTTGCTGGCTTATTTATTTCAGAACAAAGGTGGGTTAGTCACAAAGACATCATCCCCGATTGACAGATTCAGCCCAGAAGTCCGAAACCTCTATAGGACTCAAGAAGAGTCTCATACCAACTCGAAGTTGGTTTACCTGACCCGAAGTCAGTTGGAGGTCCGAAACTTCACTAGACTTGATCCCAGATCAAGTGGTTGGACACATGCCATCCTAGACAGAGAGAGTACGACAATCTCCGATGTGTCCATCGGTCTTTGCTACTGGTCTCTAACTTTTCCCACCTCACTGGCCAAATGAGAGGTACTTCCCATGAGTTCGGGACTCAAATGGGTAGGATGCATACAGGGCACAGATCATGAGAGGTGAACCAACTCAATCATCATAACGGTGGGGCAGAAGCACACCAAAAAGGTTCGACAAGCCTAGCCCTGTGGTTGCTTATAGCTTCGAGAAGCTATCCCCAAAGCCCCCCAGAGCTCCAAGAGCTCATCGTCCAACAGGACCCTCAGCATAGGGTCGTTCTACGATACCAAGATTCTCATGCAAGGTTAGGAACTTGACCTTCCCCAAGGGCTTTGTGAGAATATCCGCGGCCTGCTCATCAGTTCCTATATGATTGAGCCTTACGGCGCTTCGCTGTACCATATCCTGGATAAAGTGGTACCAGCCATCAAAATGCTTGGGTCGATCGTGGAACACGAGATTCTATGACAAATGAATCCCCTCTGATTATCACAAAGGATAACGGTGGCATCTAGCACATGCTCGAACAACTCATTGAAGAGCTTTCGCAACAAAGTGACTTCACAACAGGCCATATATGCTATAATGTATTCAGCCTCAGTGGTGCTCAAGGCTGCCGACTTCTGCTTCTTGCTCGGAGTAGACCTACGTGTGAAGCAACATCCAGATCTGCTCTTGCGATCCACCACATTGCCAGCCCAAACGACATCAGTATATCCATGGAGTGTCATGCTCCCGGCAGTGTATCTCAGCCCATGGTCTATCGTGCCCCGAAGATATCTCAATAGATTTTTGGCACCAACCCAGTGAATGTGATGAGGCTCAACCATATGTTGACTCAAAGTGTTCACTGCAAAACATACGTCCGGACTGGTGTTCACTAAGAACATCAGGGCCCTTACGAGTTGACGATACTCAGTAGGATTTGCTAGCACAGGCCCAACAACGCTGCCACTCAACTTCTTAAAGTTGAGCTCCATCGGTGTCGACACGGACTTACAGTCCACCATTCCAAATCTTTCCAGAAGCTTCACAATATATTTTCCTTGAGAAAGGAAAATCTCGCCAGGTCTCTGCCAGACCTCCAGGCCTAGGAAGTAGTGCATCATTCCTAGGTCCTTCATCTCGAACTCAGCAGCGAGCTCCCTCTTGCACTGATGAATGAGAGTGTCAGCACCTGTCAGGAAGAGGTCGTCCACATACAACACCAGAATGAGAGGCTTTTCTCTATCAACCTTGAAGTAAAGGTTTGGATCAACATTACTACGAGTGAAGCCTAGCTTCATGAGGTAGCTATCTATCCTCTCGTACCAAGCTCTGGGTGCTTGCTTCAACCCATAGAGGGCTTTCTTCAACCTGCAAACATGGGTGTCTCGATCTTGGACTTCGAACCCTAGAGGTTGCTCCACATACACCTCTTCCTTTATCGTACCATGCAAAAATGCGGTCTTCACATCCATCTGATGAAGACTCCATGCTTGCGTAGCAGCAAGGGCTATGATAGATCAGATGGTGGTATATTGGGCCACAGGTGAAAATATGTCATCATAGTTTATGCCTTCCTTTTGACAGAAACCACGGGCAACAAATCTTGCCTTGAACTTTTCAACACTTCCATCAGATCCATGCTTGATCTTATAGAGCCATTTCGAGGTGACAACTGCTTTGTTCTCCAGTCTTGGAACCACATCCAAGACATCATTCTTCATAATGGACTCGTATTCTTCGTGCATAGCATCCTTCCAGACTTGATGCTTTACGACTTCTTCAAAAGATCCAGGCTCAGATTGTACGATTGTACTCATGGCTGCTAGATACCCTTGGTATCTATTCGGCTTCTTGCTTTCACGGAATGTCCCCCTTGGGGCCATATGTCCCTCGGCATCCTCGAGAGTGTCCCTGAGCCATGATGGTCTCTTCCTCATTGAAGGAGGTGGATCAATCGGGTCCATCGGTCCTTGAACATCGGGCATCGTCTCATCCTTCAATTCTTCTTGATTTCCAGGCCTTGCTTCATGATCTTCCTCAAATCTCGGAAGATTGATTACTTTCCTCAGGCTTGCTCCTCTTCTCCTTTGGTACATGAAAATAAACATGACATCCAAAAACTTTAAAATGTGAGACATTAGGTTTCTTACCAGAGAAAACCTCTTCGGGAGTTTTGGAGTCCAGAGCGGAATGCAGGCATCGGTTTTGTATGTACACAGCGGTGTTCGCAGCTTCTTGGTTTTGTATGTACACTTCGGAAGACCTTGGTCACATAGCATGGCACAGGAAGCTTCCACAATGGTCCTGTTCTTTCTTTCAGCAATGCCATTCCGATCAGGAGTATAAACGATTGTGGTCTCCCTCTTGATGCCAGCTTCTCTGCAAAAATTATTGAACTCACTCGTCTCATATCAGTGTCATTATCGGTCCTCGGTATCTTGATCTTCTTCCCTGTCAGATGTTCCACCAAGGCTTTGAAGGTACGAAACCACATGAAAGCCTCATCCTTCTTCTTTAAGAAGTATATCCAGTTTTTGCGAGAGAAGTCATATATGAACGTCATATAATAATAACATCCTCCCAAGGATTTCACGGGAAGCATACTAGACAGATAAAAATGTATCAGTTGCAAGACATCAGATTTTTTTGTGACACTTGAGGGGAAAGGTCCCCTTGTATGCTTTCCTTCGGCACAACCCTAACATACACCTTCATGATTATTTGTGAACTCGGGCATCCCCGTCACCACCTTCCTTGCTTCGGGAAGAGATTTGTAGTGAAGGTGTCCAAACCTCTAGTGCCATAGTTCATTCTGTCAGATAGTATCACACATCATCACTCCAAGTGAACTTCCTCCAACCTAGTAGAGTATATCAACTCTAAACCCAATCATGATAGCTTCCTTGAAACTCTTCTTCCAGATACGCACCTTTCCATCAATGAATGCCACATTGAAACCTTTGTCTTCCATCGCGAAATAGATACAAGGTTCTTCTTCAAATCAGGTACATATAGTAAATCTTGCAAGTAGAGGACTTGACCTTGAACATTGTTGAGGGTCCATGATCCACAATCCTTTCACAGGATATGTGGCATTATCTCCAAGGATAATTTTCATATTAACATCCTTCTCAACCATATCAGAAAGTACTTCCTTAAACCCAGTGATGTGCCTTAAGGCACCACTATCTATCAACCAGACATCCATAGTGTCAGGTGGAGATGCAGCAGAGAGGGCAGATACAAGAATGAATACATTTCTTTTATCATCAACAACATTAGATTCCTCATACCTGGAATTTATCGACCTTTTGAAAGGTTTCGCATTTCCACCAAAGGGAGCCTTCCTCTTCCCTTTGAACATGTTGTTCCTTTGATTGCCATTCCTCTGGTTGTTGTTGTTGTCATCATCATCAGGAGAATCCTTCTTGAAAGGGAATTCTCTAGCATAATGGTCGGTCTTGTGACATGTGTAACATTTTCCTTTCTTTCCTTGGGCCCCTGCTCTTCCTTTGTTCCTCGGACCACCAATGTTCTTCTTCTTAGCACAAGCAGTGAAGGCAGCATTTCCTTCATTTTCATATTCCTTCATCCTTGTTTCCTTTTGTACGCATCTCGATAATACTTCGTCAAAATCAGGTATCACGTTGTTATTGAGAATGGTAGTATTGAATACATGCCATTTGGAGGAGAGACCTCCAAGTGCAGTGAGAACCATTTCTCGATCAACTATTGTCTCCCCAATGGCCAGAAGATTATTTCTGATTTCAATCAACTTTAGAAAATATGATTGGACGGATTCATCCCTTCCTTTCTTCAGATTCTTCAGTTGGTTCTTGAAGAAAAGGACTTGATTTGCATTGTTGGCTTTGAACATGTTGACCAACTTATCATTCATCTCCTTGGATGTGCCCAGCTTAGAGATGAAAGCTACTAGACTTTTATGAATTGAATCCCGGATCATCAACTTTGCTTTGATTTCCCCCTTCTTATATTTTGACTTGGTGGCAATAGGTGCAGAGGATGGAGGCTCTTGGATTTTACCCTGCACATAGTCCATGACATCTTGGTCTTCCAACATAAGATCCAAGGTCATCTTCCAGGCATGGAAGTCTTCCTTCCCAGTCAATTTGTCATCAGCTTTGAAGCCATTATAGTTTGAGGTACCCATGCTCTTTTTCGATGATTGCTACAAACTTGGGCTTTGTCTTCACCTCAGCTTTGATACCATGTAAATTTTTGTTGATGTTTTATGCTTGATGCAACTTTACTTTTATCCCCAATATCAAACTACAATCACATAAACAAGAAAGTAAAATGCTGATAGAACATACCAATAGATCGACAGAAGACAAGCCAAAATATATAAGTGTGTTGGTGCGTCAGGGCCGCGTGAGAATGCTTCAACCAGCAAGTCTCAATACGGTCGGCCAACTAGAAGTGTCACACAACCCTCGGTTGTTGAGATTAAATTACCCCAAAAGTCAATACATCGGTCGATAGTCAACGCAAATAGCTGCTGTGCTGCAAAGTCAATCTGACCAAGTTAAAGTCAATTCCCAACCTTGGGAATTGTGCTTAAATAGCAGTTGAGGAAATCGAAAGTTTGGGAGAGTTTCAAGTCAATTTGACCATGCGTTGACCAAATTCAACGGCGAGTCAATCTTTGCGTGTTGACCACACTTTGTCAACGACCCCATAGCAGTACAC